>JACEGR010010120.1:0-21050 GCA_014170235.1 Listronotus bonariensis
CTAATTGAAGATATTCTCTATATTGGTTAGGCGGATTCATTTATTCAGTGGTCTTTTTTGTTGAGTACACGCCAAAATCCGCCTAGAAAGAATAGGACCGCTTCTGTCCTGGTCCCAGGGTATAGCGAGCTGACCCTGTTCAGCCCTATTGACCCCTACAAACTGACCGGTCGCCTGAAACAAAATAAAAAACCCTTCAAAAACCCAAAAAATTCTAATTAAAAACGACGTTTCAGTTTGTCAAGTTAAAAATAAAAATAAAAAGTTAACTAACATTTCTTTTGCTTTGAAAGAGTGTTTTTTAGTTTTTTTTTATACTATATTTATTTATAGTTTCAAAACCATACTCTTTGAGAGATTGACGATTGTAAATAATATTTTTTTCTATTACTAACAATCTAAAGTAGTTACCAGTATCGGCAAAAACTTGGGACTCTAGTCTCGATATTTTTGAAATTGTGTTGAAAAAATTATTTTTTATTTTTTTGCTTGCATTGGATAGGATACTTTGGTAAGTAATGCACATTTATATGAGAGTGAAAAGCACTAGTTCACCAAACCACATAGTTTAGATAATCTTAAGTTTTGTAAAAATTTCGCACTTTATTTTTAACAGTTTATAAGATTTTTTTAATCATCTCTAAATGGACCGGTGTTTTTTCTAAAATGAAGTACATTTTATATCTTAACCTTTATTGTGGTGGAAATATACAGGGCATTAAAAAAGTATGCTGTCAAAATTTAAAGTACGGTGTCTTGCAAAGTCGGTCTATATAAGGTCACGACATTCGGTCATATTGCTTTGACGTGTTATGACGTCACATCTCCCATTTTTCGGCCATGTTGTTCAGTGCCGGAGATATACAGTTTATTTTATTAGTAACCGTTTACAGAACAGTTTTTAATTGTTATTAAGTTGTAAATTCTTTTACTTTAAATAAAAAACATTTCGAATTACATCTCTCAACAAATATCACTTCCAAAACAATGCAAAATGAAATGCGTAAATTCTAGGCGCCACTGGATTGATCTTCAGCTTTGATTTTTACCCAGTCCTGCAAACTTTTCTTCGAGAAGTGCCCTTCCTTGCGTCCCCGATCTCGAACCGCCTAAAAGTTGGGGATATGTCGCAACCTTATAAATATAAACTAACCTTGGGTTTCTTGTATGATTTTAAGACAAAAAATGTATATAAACATGGGTCTGCAAACTCTTGGCTTTTAGTCCAGTGGCGTCCTCGGCCTGAACGAAAATTTCTTGCAAAAGGAAAACAAAAAATATTTTATTTGAGGTACTTTATCCAAAGAAATTAAAATCCACAAAAATTTGCGGCGTAAACTTTTTTTTTTGAACTATTCGTTCAGGTACCGGTCGCGACGCCACTGGATTTAATACATTTAATTAAGTTACAGCTAAATTAGCCCCTTAAGCAGGTGGTAAGGTTTTTAAACTTTTTTTACATGTTTTAAAAATATATTTTCGAAATGAAGAACATTTCAAAAATACTGTGTAAAAATTTGAGATTATTCGAAGCAAAATTAACGAAGATACGGAGGTTTAAGTAACCTTTTCATGACTCTTATGTACGAAGCTAACTTTAAAGCGCTTTTTCCACAACTTACGTTTAGAGTTTTTTTAAGTTTATCAATATTTCTAATTTTAATAAAAACAAATAGGCTGATATTTTTCTTAAAAATTGCGTTTTTTATCTTAAGTTTGAATTCAATAAAAAATTAAAATTTCAAATAACCCTTTATCTAACGAACAAACCAATTTTTTTCAATTCACCTTTTTTCGAGGCTCTTCCGAATAATTGCCGTCATTGCTGTATTTTTTAAAAAATTTTAACAAAAATTTTATACAAACTTCTTTTATTCTTCTTTTAATTTTAAATTTTAATTTGTCATACGCGCATTTAGTTCTGACGTCACGACGCAGGCAAGGAATCCAAACAATAAATTTTTATTATGGAAATTCGTGATGAAAGTTAAAATAACGCGATTTATGTGAGTTTTTTGTGTGTTTTAAAGTGTTTGTGACTAGTGTCGGCTATTTGTGACACTGTGACTCTAAATTTTCGTGATTATTTGTGATATTCATTCACCTAACCTAACTATGTGAACAAAAGTATAATTTTTACGAACTTCAATCGATGATATTAATGCTTTAAGGTTCCTTGTAATCCATTTTGATAAAACTAATATAAAATATTTTAAATAGAGCCACTAATGTAACAGAAATGAAAAATAAAGTATATTTTCCATAGAAACCTTTATTTGTTTTATGGAGTGGCGAGGGCGTAGAGGCGTTTGTTTGGATTCCATTCAAAGCCTTAAAGTGCATGAGAAAGAAATATGACAAGAGTATAATATATCGCTTTTGTTCCTGCTGACCACTATGATTAAGCAGAGCTAAAGTTTATTTCATTTTAAGCATGCGATTGTTTGCACAGCTAAGCGGCAAGACTGTCTCTAATAGGTATGTTCTTGAGGGTAGAAAAACGTCAACGTCGTGTAACGTCACACTAAATGCGTGTATTGAGTTTAAACAATAAATATTGACTGTGTCGTCAAAAAAAAAAGATAACAATGTACCTATTTGGCACGAAATAACCAAATCCTTCCCTTAATTCTATAAATAACATCGCCATTAAAAAAAGAAAATTTACGATATTATAATGTGAAATTAATTTAAGATAGTGTTTCACATATATTCTTTTAACTTGATTCATCCTGTATATTTTTGTTAGGAAAAATTCATAATCTATGTTTTTATGCTTTTAAATTTTACACTTCGCGGCTAAATCTAAATCTAAAATAATAAATTGTGCGGCTCAAAGTAAATGGCGGTTTTATAATTAAAACGACTAATTTAAGGCATTTTAATTATGGTTATTAATTTAAAAATTATGTTAATCATTTACAATGTATATGTATGTATGTGCAAAGTAAGCGAGAATAACTGTACCATTTATGGTGTTTATTTGTATTTGATTTTTAAAATGCCTGACCAGTAATGTGTTTTATAATTATTTGTATTGTAGTATATAGTGTCCCAATAATGAAAATATGTATGTTAGTGTAAAAGGCTAAAATCCAGTGAAAAATGAATAGTAATATATCGGGTGTCAAGTAGGGAATCCAATACCGCAAACACAGGATCCCGCAAATGCGGGATCCCTCTAAGTTTCTGCGGGATTTTCCGTGCGGGATCTGCGGGTTTCAATATTAAAATTCCGTAACGTGAACCATCGGCACTAAATTTAGAAGAGGAATTGAATCGTAGTCTTTGTACTGCCTGAGTATCAGAATCAAAGGCTTCTCCTATGACTGTACGAGCACGAGTAACACTTGACCAGTTACTAAAACATGAAATAACCCTTTTTGAATGCGGAGGGAATAAAGGTATCTACTTGGAAGCTGTTTACAACAGTGTAAAGTCTATTCCGCCGACCAGGGGCGAGGCTGTGCGTGCGTTTTCAGCTGCAGGATATATTTGCAATAAACTAAGATCAAACTTAAAAGATGATAACTTGGATATGTTATCTTTTCTCCGAAAACACTTTCAAAATCAATGCGACTAAGTAAAGTTGACAATTGACCTTTAAACTAAGTATACCACAACTAAACTAACTAAACCTTTAATCTTGTGGGCGTCACATTTGAAAGTAACCTTAACTGGCATAAACACATTGTATCTATAGCCACGTCAGCTTCAAAAAGCTTGGATTTCTCTTTCGAGCCAAAAAGTATTTTTCGCCTTCTAATTTATACACTTTATATGTGTCCCAAATCCGACCTCCCTTGGAATATTGTTCTCATATCTGGGGCATGGCTTCCCCACAACCCTAAGCATTCTTGATTCTATTCAAAGAAGAGCTGTTCGTCTCATTAATGATCCTTCACTTACAGAAAGGCTTCCCTCTCTTGCACATCGTCGGGCTGTGGGGGATTTATCGCTTTTTTATAGGTACTTCCATGGCTTCTGCTCTGAAGAATTGTCCAGTATAGTTTCTCGACTTACGGTTCCCAACAGAGAAACTCGTGGTTCCGCGCGTATGCATCCCTATACGGTCCAACTGGACAGGCCCCGAACTTCCCACTTTGTTCGTTCTTTTATCCCTAGTGTTTCTAGGTTGTGGAACCTGCTGCCCGCAGAGGTCTTTCCTTCCCCCCAAATCGTCAAGTATTAAAGTCCCATGTCAACAAACTCCCTCTTACCTCGCTTAAGACACCCACGGTACGTTAGTATTTAGTCTTTTAGCCTTCGTGGTTTGTCCAGAGATAAAAAAAAATAAAATAAACCAAGTTTAAGTAAACCACTAACTAATGTATATTGTATTTTTGTATATGAAATAAACACATTTTTGCATTTACCATAGTTTGTTTATGACTTATTCTTAGCAATTACCATGTTCATTAGGTTTATTATAAAAATTTATATATATTGTTAACAATCCCGCATTCTTGCGGATCCGTGGGATCGATGATTATTATCCCGCAGGTTTGCGGGATTGAAGTTTTGGTGCGGGATTGAATTCCCTAGTGTCAAGTCATAAATTTACACCTCCCTTAACTTCTTTATTTTTGATCGTACGAAATAAATAAAAATATCAGGTTACAAAAAAATTATGACGGTAACTTTTTATAAAAACTAATCTTAATTTTAAATTGTCAAGCATCGTTATTTTTAAAAAGTCGACAGTCAGACATACAGACAGACGGCGGTATAGGTGACCTTATTAGAGTTTCGTTTTCTCTTTTGAGAAGCAAAATCTCGTCAAAAGCCTTAGTAAAAATTGTATGTGTTTATTTAATTAAGTGTCTCTCATTTGTAACTTCATTATTACTTAAAATATGAAACAGTTTAAATTAGCAAACTAGTATCTTTTTTCACGCTCTTTAAGACTAAAAATTAAAAAAACAATTGACAATCGGGTTGCTGAGATTAACAGCGAAATACCCCTTTTTAAATAGAACAACCTGTATAATAATTCTTTACAAGCACGTAATAAGTAACTAGGGCTGATCTTGCATTCTGCAACGATACCGATTTTCTACCCAATAAGATGATAAAAAGATTGATAGAAAGAAGTTATTTTAGACAAAAGAATAAACGGCGCGCCGCAGTTGCAGGTTGCGAAATTTACCACAATAGTTAACCTACCTAGTCAATAGCCTAGTTTACACCGCGAGGACCAATTAGATCCGTGGACTAAACCCATGACTTATTTTTGTTAGTTCACTAGTGTTTATTTATACCTACTTAGTTTATGGATCAATTTAATTCACGTTTAATCCTAGTACCAAAATGACAGCTGAGCACATGACCAGAATCTAACCTCGTTTTTTATCTTTTAAAACTGTATCGCTTTTAAATTCCATTTAAAAAAATTGAAAAACAATTTTGGTTAAATATCAACAAAATTTTAAAAAATATAAACAAACAACAAAATTATTAGGGGAAGACCGAAATTCAACGTCTTTTTCGTCGAAATGCGCACTGTCAAAGATCAAGGCTGTCATTTTGGTCCACTAAAAAAGTCCGACTTGTTTACACTAAAGAAAATCATATTTGGTCACCCCCATTTGAGACGGACTGAATTGGAGTAGCAAATTTTAATACTCAAGTGTTTACACCGTGAATAAAGTACGCGTGACGTCATTTAGACCTCGAACTAAAAATTTGGTCCTCCCGGTGTAAACTAGGCTAATGTTGCCACTTTGTAACTTTTTTCAGAATCAAAATTATATGATGGGTTTTGTTGTTAATATTAATAATTAATAATAATTCAATTAGTGATGATTATAGTACCACAAATAAGGTATATATTTATTTTTGCTAAAATATTTTGGGACTAATCTTTTAGCAAGACCTACATTTACCCAAGTAACTAAAATAATTGGGGGTGAACGCCCCCCCCATAAACACGCCCCTGTTCAGGAGATGATAAACAACACAAATTGCGCTAATGTAACAAAATGTTCTAAAAAAGATTAAGGTCAAAAGTATATATCTTCTTTCCATTACGAACGTCAGTGCTGAAAATATAGTTATTGTTCCTTATTTTTTTAGTTCAGCATTCCCTAAGAATTTGTTAAATATTAGTAAAACAAGTTTCCGCGTTACAGTAAAGTTAATAATAAATGCAGTTTTTTAATTTTAATGTCATTACAACATTCTTTTGATAAACGTGACTTTGATTTATGCTAGACTCATGTTGATTGTTTATTTGTAAATAAAGCTAACACTACTAATTTATAGTCCCTGAGCTAGTTATAAAATTCACTTCATGATAATAGAGAATTATTGCAAGTTGCCTTATTAAGCTCGGGAATTATTAATACCGGCCCACTGATCTCGATGGATTGCCAATGTTATAACCTGCGCGAAACAAAAGTTACATTTCATGGGCGAAAACACCGGTTTGTACGCAAGCCAGTTGAGGGTAAACGCACCCGGACCGAAACAAACTATTCGCATTATAGGAAAGAATTTGTTGCCCGCGTCCTGGTTTTCTGTTCGAAGTACGGTAGCTAATGACCGTTACGGTCAGACCGCGGTCGGAGGGTACGGGGTGCCGGTGTTTGTATTTTGCCACGGCTTTTAAGTGCGCATGTTCGTCCACCCACTGCGCGAGGTCGTAAAAATCCGAAAAATGCTTCTTGCCACTGCGGATCTAAATGTAGGTTATTTATGTACCGGCCTTATTTAAATAGTGCTTGTACCCATAATTTAGAGTTATTGCAAATCATGTTGACAGTACCGTTAACCTTAAAAAAGGGGAAAAAATGTTAGTAGTTTTTCTTTATTGTTTTGTTATGTAGGGTTTTTTATAAAACAATTATAGAAATACATTTGAAAAGCAAGGTTTTAAGTATTTTTACTTCTAAAAACTTATCGATTTTGTGATCGGCAGCCGTTCGGTTAGACGAACGAAGTTAAAATAAGGCCAAAACAGGACACGACCTAAAACCGTCAGCTGCGCAAGCTCAGATGTCAAATTAAGGCCGGTATTATTAATGCCTGCCCTTATTTGACTGTGCAATAATTCTCTAATAACACTTTTAAAACTTTTTAGGGGTGTTCCTTTTAACGAGTCTACCACGAATATTCATACCGTCATCCATATATGGAAGCGGCGCGTTAACCCAGACTATCAATGTCAAATGTTTTGGGTGTCGGATCGAGCAAACGCGTCACTTTTTTGTCGAAATAGTGTACCACAATGTTTTGCATACCATTTTTAAACATTGTTCCATAAATCGTAAGAATTACTTATGGTTTTGTGACTGTAACACTTACGATTTTTGGCACAATGTTTAAAAACTGCATGCAATACATTGTGCCAAACTTGTCTTATACATGTTTAGAAATTGTATAAAAACATTGTGGTAAACTTGTCTTACAAAAGTAACTCGTTTGCCCGGTCGGACACCCGAAACATTTTACAACTGGATAAAAGCGCCGCTTCCATATATGGCAATATGAATATTCGTGGTATACTCGTCAAAAGGAACTCCCCCTAAAAGGTTTTAAACGTGTTATCATAAATTTTATAACTGCCCAAGGACTATTATTATTTTCACTAAAAATATGAGTAAAGCCTTCTCATTAAATTTTAACTTGTCTACAAGGTAACATCTGATAATATATTTTGGCTAAAATAACTATTTGCTAAAAAATTTCAATTTTTAAGGGGTTTTCGGTGGAAAAATCAAAAAATAGGTATTTTTTAGGGTGTTTTGGTGTAAAAAAATTAAATTGTATCAAACATACTAAAAAAATAAAAAATTGGCCAAAAAAATTCAAACATAATTGAATCTGCTCAAATCAACGAAATTCGTACAATTATGCGGTTTTGACGAGATTTTCCCTATTTTTAAGGGTTCCTTTGGACGGAAAAAATATTTTTTTAGTCACATGGTCTAATGCAGTAATTATTGTTAGGTAAAACCTTTAGAAGAAAAGGAACTTTGGTATTTGATTTTTTTTTGTAATCACATCTTCATGCTGTTGTTACGAATATTTAAGAGCATATTCTACATCAGAAAATATGAAAAGAAGTTTATACAAACGTGTATAATTTGTTAGTATCTTAAATATCCCGTATTCTATTATAATAAAATTCTGAGGTGTTATTTTTGGATTAAAAAGACATATTTAGATGAATACATTTGCTTAATCTAGTGGTGTTTGGAGCGGTAACTCAACGAATATTTCTGACAAACAAATGTACGCCACTGACTTTTGTGCAAGTTTAGGTCTCATTTTTTTTTGGGTTTGAATTTTATTTTAAATTTAATTTTTTTTTCATATTTAGTTTTTAATAAAGAATTTTCTAAAACTCATAATTAATTCATATATATGTAAATGTCTAATAATATGTATTATAAGAAAATTAGGTACATATTTTTAAATAATAAAGAAATTATTTACTATATTGGGATTAATCTCTTAAGTATACATTTTAATAATATCACTTTTATCTCACCTATTTTAATATTTGATTGGGTTTAAATAAAAAAATGACATAATGCTTTATCTTATTTTCAATACTTGTTAATATCGTAGAAATATCAATTGTTTTCCTAATATTTTAAGATCCGAATAGGAAGCGACCTGTACCCATCTGTTTGCAGGATAAAAACTATTTTATATTAAATATAGTATTTAAACGAAGGTATTGCTACAGGCAGAGTTTCTTTATGAGAAGGGGTTTAGACATAAGCAAGACCGGTGATAGCTTTTTCAGGGACGTGAGGGTGTGAGAATTACGATTTCGGTTGGCAGTTCTGTTCAAAGTTGGTAGCATTATCAGCTGATGACAGAGTCGTGCTTTATCGAAGCTTTGTTTGGTAAAAACTGTGAAAATTTGCCATTTTCACTTTGGTGGTATATTTTGCAAGGAATTCCAGTTGTTAATGTTTCTGGTTAGTTTAGAGACTTTACATATTATTGGTTCGGACTCGTTTTATTTTAGAGATTTTGATAGTGTTTAGTCGAATAGTTTTCAGTCATTTGTGTTTTTATATACATATGATACAGATGAGTGTCCGCTAATTAATGGTACACAGAAAAACCACAGATTTCTTATGCGAAAATACCCATTTAGGATTTAAACGAACATACCTATATCCAAAAGTTAATGATAAAGAAGATACGGGGTGTTAAAGAGATATAAATATTTTTATTCGTGCATTTCGATAATTTTTGATATGTTTTAAACATTTTAATAAAACTCGGTATCCGGGAGTTTTTAGATGTCAGCTATTTATATCTGCGCAGTTGTAATTATAGCTAATACGATGTTATTGAAGGTACATACATACTTTCGGGTGCACTGAACAACTAAAACGTGAATACCTTAAAAAAGGTTGTCAAGACCGATTCTTACCAAGTATACCTTTTTTGTGCAGAAAGCATAGAGAAGCTTACTAGTTTACATACATACAGAATAGTAAAAAAAAATGGGTAGTTTTAGAGAATTTTAAATAGTGTACCCATCGCCCTCTAGTCTACACACAAAAATTAATATTCGATCTGAAAAGCTAATGTTTAAAAACCCCTAGATACCGTTTTATTAAGATATTTAAAAAGGGGGAACAATTATCGAAATAAATTTACTTTTTTCTTTTACTATGACACCCCCGTATCTTCCTTATTATAAACTTTTGGATCTTAGGTATGTTTGGTTAAATCTTAATATTTTGGCACAAGAATCTGTGGTTTTTCAGTGTACCATTCATTAGCGGACACTCTGTATACAAAGTTTTTAAAATGGTTTTTGACTTACGGAACCATGGAAAATGTTTTGCTCTGCCAGGTACCTCACCGTTCTGTCGTCGCTTTGATAATTTTTAATTTTCAATATTTAAACCACATTTATGTTTTTGTTTTAAGTTATGCCTATTAAAATAATCCAATAAATTTTGTTTACAACATACAGTTCTTTTTTGTTTTCTCCTTAATTCTACGCCACTGATCTGCCTAAAATCAAACATGGCCGAAAATGGCCCGACTTGACGTCACAGCCGCGCTAGCCAATATGGCGAATGTCGTGACCTTATCTCATCAATCGACTTTGGCTACAGGTTTGCCTAAAAACACATGGTCAAGGTTATTTAAAATTAAAAAAAACACCTCAAACTTTTTGACACATGCTGTATAATGGCAACCACTATTTTTAAATACATTCTAAGGCTAGTTAATAAAATATTTATGTTTAAATAATAGCACTGGCTAAACGACCGCCGGCGGTTTGCTCATTTATAAGAAAAATACCGCGACCGTCCGGCGGTTTTTATATCTACGTATATGGAAACCGTCGAAAATTATAATTTATTTGTTATTACTGGCGGTTTTTACCTATTTTATCGATAGAAGCCACCATCCGGCGGTTTTGCTTATAAAAACTGTTAAAAACCGCCGAAAAACAGTTAAAGTTAATCTAACTTTAATAATTACTTCTTTTGAGTGCCGTAAGCATTTAATTTTCTGTAGTTTTATTGTTTAATATTGTAGTTTAGTTAGTAGCACCCTTTGGAAAAACAAATTGGAGTAGTATAGCGGGATGGGGACAGGCAAATAAAATCATTGTATTTATCCTAACGTTTCGTGGCGAGATTGCCACTTTATCAAAGGCCTATAATTAAAAGACACAACAAAAACTATTTCGTCACATGGAGCCAAGAAAAACACTTTATTTTTAAAAAGTGGAATATTATTTGTCTAAAAATTAAATTATGAACAATAAAAATAAAATTAGAAAAAATGAATAAAAAATTGCCAAGAAAAAAATATAAAAAGAAAAAAAAAGTTATTTATCTATCCGGAATAGAACTCGGGACCAGCCGCTTACGGGTCAACACTCGTAACCCTGGAGCAATGGTAGAACTTGCATACATTTTTTAAATATTTATATTATGCTTAAAGAAATAAGCCGTGTTTATGAATTGATTATGTTTGTAACTTTTTTCCTTTTCCTGAGAAAGTTTATTCTACCTTCAATACATGCATACTTTAATTGGTAATACTTTAGTCGTAATTCTATGAAACGATCAGTTTTTTTTCTTGCCGCTAAAATACTTGTGACTTTTCTTTTCCTAAAAGATGTAGATATTTTTAACCTATGAAGAGCTTCGACAAAACATTTCAAACGTGTCTCCCAGTTTAATTTTTATTTGTTGATCATATAATAAAAATAATATTAAACAATAAAACAGATAATTATTAAAGTAAGGTTAACTTTAATTATTATTCGGCGATTTTCAATAATTTTTATAAGCAAAACCGCCGGACGGCGGCTTCTATCGATAAAATAAGTAAAAACCGCGCTGGTAATAACAAATTAATTATAATTTTCGACTGTTTTTATACACGTAGATATAAAAACCGTCGGACGGCGATTTTCATCTTAAAATTAAGCAAAACCGCAGGCGATCGTTTAGCCAGTGCCTTAAATAACACAGAATGTACCCAAAAATTGTAATAATTTTTCAAAAATTTTAATGTAGAGTATAAAAATAAAAACTGCCATTATAAAGGCTGTGTCAAAAATTTTTGGGTTATTTTTTTAAGTTAAATATAGCCTCGACCATATTTTTCAGACAAACTTTTGTTTAAATACTATATTTAATATAAAATGGTTTTTATCCGGTTAACAGATGGAAGCAGGTCACTTTTAGTTCGGATTTCAGACAATAAATTCGATGCATGTATTTTGTAATATAAATCCCCAAATCGTGCAAAGATTTGCAAAAATCTCAAAGTGCGCTTTTTTGCGTTGGACTATGGGATAGACATCCATTATGTTGGACTAACTTTGAAATTTAATGGCTCATGCTGTGTATTTTAAAGGTAGATACTCCAAACTACATGTACAAAAAATAATAAAAAGATTAGACGACTTCTATTACGTTTATAAAAACTTAAAAATCTATTTTAAGAATAAATGAAAATCATACAACTAAGAATAATTAAACAATTAATGAAAAGTGTTTTAGCTTTGCCGCAAAAATTGAAATAATTTATATCTATTAGTCTTAGCCAAGTAGACATAAATATATACCATATAATTTACTAAGTTTAATATTAGCCTAGTTTACTAAAAAAGTAAAAGAATAAAAGCTATAGTTGTGTTTCCGATGCAAAGTCTCAGCTACTTTTGTCATCATTTTTTTACCTTTTCTTTATCAGTTTTTGTACTCAACAATCGCCTTGCTACTTTGTTTGTATCAATTTTACAGGGTTTTCCATTTAAAAAATTAATATTTTTTTGTCTAACTCTGTATATCTTTAAAGATAAAAGCATTCTGGTGAAAGATACGGATACTACAGGATTGACCCAACAAAACAGTGTTTTTATTTATTTTATACTTTAAAAAATAAAGAAATTAGGGAGATGTAAATTTATTACGCTTCTAAATGATAATTATAAAATATTCTTCAGATTTGGATGGTCATATTTCCGAAACTAATTAAGATAGACATATGAAATGTGATATTTTTATAAAGCTTTCAAAAGATCTTTCTAATGGTGTTATAATATATAGGGTGTTCCATTTTTAAGAATCATACTTATTGTCGTACCCTGTATATCATATGAGATAATAAAAATCCGATTACTGATTAGAAAACTACAGAATTAACTTAACAGGCTGATATTTTAGTTTATTTTATACAATAAAAATAATAAAGTTACGGGGAGTGTAAAATTATAATTTGACACTCGGTACCCCAGTTCCCAATGTACACAAACCACCACCACCTGTAATAATGCATGATATTTTTTTAAATATTTTCCAGCTTTATATTTTATAAGGTTGCGACATATCCTCAACTTTTAGGCGGTTCGAGGTCGGGGACGCAAGGAAGGGCACTCCACGGAGAAAGTTAGGCAAGACTGGGTAAAATCAAAGCTGATGATCAATCCAGTGGCTTCTGGAATTTGCGCATTTCATTTCGCATTGTTTTTGGAAGTGATATTTGTTGGAAGATGTAATTCTAAATGTTTTTTATTTAAAGTAAAAGAATTTACAACTTATTAATAATTAAAAACTGTTGTGTAAACGGTTGTTCTAATAATACAATAAACTGTATATCTCCGGCACTGAACAACATGGCCGAAAAATGGGAGAAGTGACGTCATAACACGTCAAAGCAATACTGGCCGAATGTCGTCTGAACTTATATAGACCGACTTTTGGTTGTGCGACATACCCTCAACTTTTCGGCGGTTCGAGGTCGGGGACGCAAGGAAGGGCACTCCACGGAGAAAAGTTGGCAAGACTGGTAAAATCAAAGCTGATTATCAATCCAGTGGCGTCTAGAATTTGCGCATTTCATTTTGCATTGTTTTGAAGTGATATTTGTTGAAAGATGTAATTCCAAATGTTTTTTATTTAAAGTAAAAGAATTTACAACTTATTAATAATTAAAAACTGTTGTGTAAACGGTTGTTCTACTAATACAATAAACTGTATATCTCCGGCACTGAACAACATGGCCGAAAAATGGGAGATGTGACGTCATAACACGTCAAAGCAATATGGCCGAATGTCGTGACCTTATATAGACCGACTTTGGTAAAGAGCACCTTATTTTAAGTTAGATTGGTAGGTTTCAGAATTTTGGCCAAAAAAAAAATATTTTCTATCCCATAATGCGTTGACAATACTTCATTCTTGCAAAAAAGAAAAAGAACTTCTTGACTTTAAAAATTCGTTTTAGTATTGCTATGAAAATTATTTATTTGTCGTGATCGCCGTCCGGTTGAAACCGAAATAGAATATTAATTTATAAAAATTGGCGGCATCGCGACATAAAAAATATCCGCTGACTCAACTTCGGTTTTGAATAAGCGCGAACGTCGGAAGTACCAATTGTACGGGGTGTGCCAACTCTGCATATGGATGATGTATCAAAGTCGAAAAATATGGTTGATCACCACAAAAATCCGTTTTTCCGATTAAACGGAAATCTATATTATTTTCAATTGTGGTTTCTTACTTCCAAAATGCATTTATTTCTGTAGGTAGAAGGCATTGCTAGACAATGTACTTTTCCGGCCATGGCCAGGAATTTTTCTCTGGAGTGTCAACTTTTCCAAAAAACAACAGCTCGATTGAATCAAAACTTTGTGGGGTTTTTGTAGGCATATTGAACTGTAAAAGGCACACTTAATATTACTGCTTTTTTCGATATTTTTAAGTTAGCCCCTGAATATTTCAAAAGATACCAAAAGCCCTTTTTTTTCTTGATATTTTCATTTAAAAAATAAAACTAAAGATCTTAGCCAATTTATGTGTGGAATTTATTAAATATTTTAAAACCCTCTTTATTTTCTTGTGCGATCAGCGTTTGCTAAGATCTTGATGGTTAAAGACAAAAAGATCTTTCATTTAGAGCCCGAGAAGTGGTTGTAGCGAACTTTTAAAAAGCAAATTAAAGTAAATTGAACAAGTTATTTGATCCATGTAGGAATTAAATTGTAAAAATATTACAAGTTCGTTGACCAAAAAAAGAACGAAAGAAAAAATTTCGAAACAAAACTCTTTTCAGTATTCATTAGGATAGCGAGGTAAAGTTAGACCCATATTTATTTCATTCTGAAAGCGTTGCCGCCAAGTACACAAAAATTGATAAAGCAAATAAACCCTTTTGTGACCAATGATTTATTGCAGCAAAAATATTTAACCCGACGACTACGCCACGCGTTACAGGTTTTATGGTACGCCAGAGACGAAATAAAAGGATGTTTTTAAATACGTGATACGTGTTTTCGCAATATTTTTATTTATTTATCTAAAAATAAGTAATCAGGCTCTGTCAAAGGCTATGTGCATTCAAAAGGTTTGTTTACTTTCTTATTTTTGTGTACTTGGCGGCATCGCTTTCAGAATAGAATAAATATGGTCCTAACTATACACGTTGCTTAAAAAAATATTTTCTCGTAGGATCTCAAAACTAGAAAATTTAAGCTTTAAAATGTTTTTTTTTTAATTTCAATACGACCATTTATGTTTGGATTAAATTTAGTAATTGGAATTTGACCCCTGATGACATTCGATCGAAAATTGGGTATACACTTTTAATCCTGATGATAATACAATATAATACATTCTTTATGATTGTAAATCCAATATGGCCGCCGATACAAAATGGCGGATTACATATTACTTTACAGCAACCTCAATATGGGCATCAAATGAAAGGACTTGATTGGTATAATAAAGCTCACTATGAAAAAATTAACATCCAAGATGGCCACCGCCACAAAATGGCGGATTAAAAATTTTCCACCACTACTTCAATCTCCTATATCTAATGTAGAGGCTTGATTAGTAAAATAGAGTTTATTAATTCTAAAAAATAAAAATATTTTTAGACAGTGTACGTTTATTTACTAATCCAAACAAAAACTTGCTTCAATATAGAATCGGGATCCAAGCATAAATGTCCCACCCTATGTATAAAAGAGTTAGATTGCAACAAATTGTCAAGAAATAAACCATATAATAGTGGGACATTAAATAAACCTCAATAGAATAAAAGTGTCAAATAACAACAAAACTAATAACTTGAAAAATGTATTATATAAAAAAATATGTTAAACGGTTTTATAACAATAAAAATGATCCCGGTTATAAATAATTCGGTAAGTCCTAGCTACCAGATCGCACCAATCTTCTCATCAATCTGGGGTATTGATCAGACAAATAATAAAATCGTTGGTTATATTGGCGTATTAAATGAACTCAATAGAATGAGAAGTATCAACTAATAAATTAAATTAAAAAAATGTATGTTAAACAATTTTATTGTAGTAAAAGCTAAAGAATAATTCAGAAAGTCCTAGTAGCTACCAGATCGCACCAATCTTCTCATCAAACTAAGGCATTGATCTGACAAATAATAAAATCGTTGGACACATAAAATTTCTATCATAATATTTACTGGTACGCTACGCCCAACGATTTTATTATTTATCTGATCAATACCCCACCTTGATGAGAAGATTGGTGCGATCCGGTAGCTAGGACTAACTGAATTATTTTTAACTTTATACAATAAAACCGATTAACATATTTTTTATATAATTTATTTTCAATTTATTTTGTTAGTGCCGTATAAAAGGCCATTAACCCTATTAATAAATAAGAGTAAGAATTTTCTCATTATTTTCTAATTTTGTCTGCCATATTTTTAATGTGTTGATTCTGTCAAAATCTTTTTAATGTACGGTGATAAACAGTATAAGCCTAGGCTTAATTTTTATCGAAAATTAGTGATGACCTGGTTATTTTATCACTGATGGGTGGAACTTTTATTATAGGCAATAATTTTTTGTATATTTACCTTTAACAAATTCTATTTAATAGTTTATATCCATATCCATAGCAATTTGTTTATTTCCGGAGGAAAGTAACAATTTTTGTTTATATGTATAGAAAAATTTTTAATTTTGCAACGAAAGTCACTGCATAGCTCTATTGCATGATCCCGCACATGCGTCGAATATCATGGTACATTATTTATATGAAAAACGGCAGTACTCTGCTGATGGCGGATGTAGATTGCTCTCAAATTAAAAATAGGTTTGTTCCAGCGGGCTGTCAGAAATGTTTACAACCGCTCGGATTCTCGCGCACGTCAAATTTGTTGTTCCATCAAGTGCCATGTTAGTAACATTATACGATTGTTTGTTGTTCCAGCAGTAGTTTTAGGATGTTGGAAACTGTTTGAAAAGTTCACAAACTTTCTTCAAACACTACTGACAAATTTCTAACATAAACTCAAAATTCCAAAATTTTGCCGAAACAAACCTAATATTAGGAAATATGAGTGGCTTTCCAGTGACGCAAATAGAGCGCTCCCTGAGTAGCTCAGGAGCATTTCTGTCTCTACTTTATGGCGTTCCAGTGACGGGAAAGTGTTATGCACCTGAGCTACTCCGTTTTACTTTCCCCTTGCCCCTCATGCACCAACCCTCTTTTGATTTTTGTGCTTCAAACGTGTTTTTATGGTTAGTGATGGATTTTTTAAAATTATTTATTTAAAATTGAATTAGATATTAAAAGAGATCATTATTATAAAGCCAAGAAAGGTTAAAAACAACGAAATTTTAAAATTTCTTAAAGTATCTCTCTTTCCTTGTGGTTGCCCTGACGACTTTTATGTAAATTGGTTCCCAACATGTTTACGGTACCTGACTTTTTCCGAATAGGCACGAATATCGAATAAGTAATAAAACGAGGAGATTTTGTGAGTGTGTTTTTATAAAAAAAATGTATTGTAACTCTTCCAAGCAACCGGTGTCTGCCTGAGCCGTTGGGCGTCCGAGCCGTCTACATACACACCCCGCCAAAATTATCGCATAATATGTTCATATTTTCTCCATAAGCTTCAATACAAGAATGGTTTAATTTAAATAGCCATATCTCTTTAATAATTAGGTTATTATTAAATACTGAACCGATCACAAACAGAAAGCCACACTATTTAGGAGTGCTAAAGGGTATATTTTATTGTGATTGAAGTTCAGAGAAAAATATAATTAACGCCCAATGAAGTAGGCTTCTTAGCCCAATTTATTAGATAATCCGACGTTGTCAGGCTCTAAACCTTATCAAAAGTTTTCGACTTTTTCGAAAAAATGAAAACATGAAATGCACATTTAAATCTCACATCATACTCATAGACTAAGGGTACATCGTTATACTGGATCCGATTCAACCGATCGGATAAAACTTAATCCGACAAAAAATGCAATATACACGTTTCAGATTGAGTAAGGGATTGGATTGAACGCCATTAGGTCAATCCTGTTTTTCAAGCGATTTGAATTGGTTGGAAAAATGACAGTTAAGTCAAACAGCTGATAAGTGTAGAACCGAAATAGTGGGAAATAAAATAGGCTTAAATATTTGCTAAAATATTGTGATAGTGTTTCTATAGTGGTTTGCGTTATTATTGTGTCTTTATTTTTTAAAATTAAATGAAATTAATTTAAAAATAGCAGAAAAGTAAGGTTAGAAGTTTATTTTTCTTTGTTTGCTTTCTTTGTCATTGTATATAGATTTCTTTGTCAAATTTAAAAGAATTTAGAACCGGATTATCTGCATCCGATTAATTCTAGGATGAAGGACACAGTATTAGGTTTAATGCGATCCATCCAATCGGATTCCATTTTTACGATGTACCCTTAGTCACAGTATGGGATCCAATCAGGAAGTGATAAAATCAGTTGTAAAGTAAAAATTGAAGTTTAATAAACCATTTGGTAAATTTTCATGGGACAATTAGACAATTACACTTAATACGCTGAGACACACAAAATAATAAACTAAGATGTGGAAAAACCGCTTGTCGAACAGTATCCTTCTTTAGCCAAAATGTTATAAATAATGATTTGTTGAAAGCAACTTTTCAGCTATTAGTCCAAGAGCCTGTGAGCGGCAGACCTTTGGTATTTTGTCAAAGCTGAAAGTTTGTCAGCACATGCTCGCAACAAACGTAGAAGAGATGGTAGACTATGAAGTTTGACTCATAGTGGCTTTGGCAGGTACCAGGTACCAAAGGTTAAATAATTGAAACTTAACTTTTGTCATTTTGTAAAGGCTGAATTTTAGATATATGTTATTTGGGATGTTTCCTCAGTCGCCAGACAGTTTTGACAGTTCCAACTCCTTGGCAGACGAACATTTTGAGTTGGTCTTATGGTCCGAGGAAGTCCAATATTTTCGTTATTTAACAAGATATGACAAAAAGTCGTAGGGTTTCCAAATAGGCATGTCCTAAAAATATTTCGATGTATACAGAGTGTCTAAAAAATATTGCTGTAAGGTTATTTTTCTTTGTGTACTTGTACAATGTTCTTTTAAATATTAAATATTGTTTATACAGTATATTATTTTCATGTGTTCTATATGATACCAAGAGATTGCCCACATATTCTCGGACACCCGGTATACTTTTTAGTAGGGAGAAAAGCTTTTCAAAAGACGTTTTATTTTTTGTGTTATTTATTTTTCAGCAGTGATGTGCAAAATTTAGTCACTTTAAGTAGTTTTCATAATATATATATATACAGGGTGTCCGGGAAAATGTGGGAAATCTCTGCACACGTATGGAACAGATGAAAATAACACGACAAGTTCCTATAAAATTTTACCGTTTAAGCCCCCTGCGGAGATATGATCCCCTAAAGGGGGCAGCTAGAAATCGATTTTTCGTGAATAACTTTTAAAGCGCTCTGTATAATTTGATAATATTTTAGTACGATGCGAGTAAAAAAATATTTTAACAATAAGAGTTCTGACCTGCTACGAGAGGACTTCAATATTGAATCAAAAATTACAAATTACATCGAAAATAAAATATTGTATTATTAAACAAAAATAAACTCTTATTGTTAAAATAATTTTTTACTCGAAAACGGCTCATTTTATCGATGTCAAACAAGAGTACCTTTTTTTAGCAAAAGGTTTAAACTACCCAAAAACATATTTTTGTGTCTTCACCATACAGGGCGTAAAAAATATTATCAATAATGTGCGAAAACTAGTCCGTCCCTGGCAAACTAAAGAAGCGACATAAGTTTCAAGGGAACTATTTTAAGAGGTCTTTACTAGTATGCATCGTACTAAAATATTATCAAATTATACAGAGCGCTTTAAAAGTTATTCACGAAAAATCGATTTCTAGCTGCCCTCTTTAGGAGATCATATCTCCGCAGGGGGCTTAAACGGTAAAATTTTATAGGAACTTGTCGTGTTATTTTCATCTGTTCCATACGTGTGCGAGAGATTTCCCATATTTTCCCGGACACCCTGTATATTTAATTTCATGCAACTACCATCGTCTACGTATGTGACACTAAGGAATGCACAAATAAAAATATTTTATGCTAATAACACGAACTCAATCAGTCATTGAAGAGTTTTATTATCTATTGTGTCCAGGAATTTATTAAGTGATAAAACTTATTATATTTTCGGTTTGAGTTATTTATCTTTTTCCTGTGCTTCGTTGACATTTCAATAGATATTCAGTGGAAACTTTAAATTGGTAAAAGCATTATTTTCATTTCATTCCAAAGAAATTATTGACCAATGAAAAATACAGTGGGTACCTCAGCATAAGAAAGCCCTAGTATTATAGTAATAAAATCGTATAGTGAAATGAATTTTATCGCAGAATTACATAGAAAACCCAAGAAAACACAGCGTATCTACTAATTGTATGGTTTAAGTCAAACAAAAAAAAAATAAAATTGGGTTTTTCAAATGCAATTTTCTTTTCTGTTTTAAATATTCAATCCTAGTTAGAGTCTGTCCTTCTTATTTACAAACTGAATTTATATGCCTAATTATCTTAAAAATTACGGTATCTTTTTACTCATTCAATAAAACATAATTTTCCTTCTAGTCAAAATTGCATACTTTTGACTTATGTTTTTGAAATGAACGATTCGATTATTGGTAAACAGCGATACCACATATTCCTAATGTCAAAATATTAGGATTAAACCAAATAAACCCATATTTAAAAGTTGATAATAAGAAAGATGCGGGATATGTTTTACATTTCGAAAAGGAGGAGGCTATCAAGGTTAGTTTATATTTATAAGGTTGCGACATATCATCAACTTATAGGTGGTTTGAGGTCAGGGACGCAAGGAAGGGCACTCCACGGCGAAAAGTTGGCAAGACTGGGTAAAATTAGAGCTGATAATCAATCCAGTGGCGTCTAGAATTTGCGCATTTCATTTTGCATTGTTTTGGAAGTGATATTTGTTGAAAGATGTAATTCCAAATGTTTTTACTTAAAGTAAAAGAATTTACAATTTAATAATAATTAAAAACTGTTGTATCAACGGTTGTTCTATACTAATACAATAAACTGTATATCTCCGGCACTGAACAACATGGCCGAAAAATGGGAGATGTGACTTCATAACACGTCAAAGCAATATGGCCGAATGTCGCGACCCTATATAGACCGACTTTGGGAGGCTATACTGAATATACCGAGTGGTGCGTCTTCAA
>JACEGR010010121.1:0-21047 GCA_014170235.1 Listronotus bonariensis
CAGAAGAACATGCACTTACATTTTCTTTCTGAAGAAGACAGATGGCACAAAGGTAAGAGTATGCAAAACTCTCTTCGCTAACACTCTTGCTATTAAACAGTGGACAATTAATAATTGGTTGAAGCAAAATTTCAACTCAAGTGCTCCAGATAAGAAGGAAGAAGCCCAAGTGGAAAGTGAGGAAGCCCAACTGGAAAGTGAGGAAGCCCAAGTGGAAAGTGTAGGAAATAGACAAATTGAGTCCTTTGAAAACAATAGGGATCTAAGAAGAAAACATTTAGAAGATTTTTTGATCTCCTGCCAAAGATGGAGAGCCACTACTGTAGAAGTTCTAGTAGTAAACATTATTTAGAACCTCAATGGAAATCCAAAAGTCAGATCTACAATCTCTACAAAACATTTTGCTCCACAAATCTTAACGACGAACGCCCATTATCTGTAGCAACCTTTCATAACATGTTTTCTGATCTTAACTTAAGCCTTTTTCAACCAAAAAAGACGAATGCGACTTATGCGTGTCCTATAAAACAAAAAATATTGAAGAAGAAGTTTACGTTTTACATCAGCAGAAAAACAAGAGGCAAGAGCAGAGAAGGATCAAGACAAAAACAGTACCACTAACGAATATAAAGTGTACACTATGGACATGCAAGCTGTTCTACTGGCACCGAAATCCAATGTATCAGCACTCTATCATAAAACCAAATTAGCTGTTCATAACTTTACCATCTATGATCTAAAAACTAAAGATGGGACATGCTTTATATGGAACGAATCGGAAGGGGGATTAAATGCAAGTGTTTATGCTTCCATTATAGTGAATTTTCTTTCAAACGAGATTGATAAATTTAAGGTGCCGTATTATATCCTTTACAGTGACGGATGTACATGTCAAAATAGAAACGTTACTTTATCCAACGCTTTGTTAAATTTAGCAATATTAAAGAAAGTAACTATTTTTCAAAAATATTTGGAACGCGGGCATACACAAATGGAGTGCGACTCAATGCACTCCACTATTGAAAGGCAGATGAAAAATGCAGTAATAAATGTTCCTGCAGATTATATAACAATATGCAAAGCTGCTCGTAAAAATCCTTCACCGTATAAAGTTGAATACTTAACCCACCACTTCTTCAAGGACTTTACTTCTTTGCAATTCTACCCTTCCATAAGACCTGGGGCTACTGATACAGTGACCTCCATAAGACAAATAAAGTATGTTCCCGATGGCATAATATACTATAAATTGAGACACATTGATGAGTGGTCTCCTCTTCCAGTCCGACGTAAGAAAACTGATAAAAACCCGAAGAAAATGGACGAATTATTACCACTCTATTCAGGTCCAATTCCAATTAAAAAGACAAAGTATGATCATCTTATGAGTTTAAAGGCAAGCCTAATTCAAGATTATCATGCTTTTTATGATCAATTAACGTACTCTTAAGTTTTTAATATGTTTCATTTTCCAAGTACCACCACCTTAGTGGATTAATTTTTGTGTTTACTATTTTAATAAATTGTTTACAATTCTTTTCTTTTTTTTTTAGGAAAACACATAACTCCAAAAAAAAAATAAAAAGTGGTCGAAAATCACATAAGTCCACAAATTTATCAGGAAACGAAAATTTGGCAGATTTTTGACAGTGACATGAGCAAAAAATATTAATTAAGCATTTATAAAAAATATACATAAATTAATTCAAATATTTCCATAAGACTACAGTTTTTAATCTCCTGTAAAATTTACTTTTTGGGACTTATGTGATTTGCATATTAAGCCGACGATATTTGTTTTTTTTTAATTAGACCTATGCAAAATATAAAAAAAATCTGATTGTATAAAACATAGGTCGGCTTGGTAACACGATATACACCTTTTTAAAAAATGTCAAATATTACGAAGTTTTAGCATTAAGATATACAGGGTTATTCACGTTAAACGACACGGATTATTACAGCTTTATTATTTAATTTTATAAAAGTTTTCTTTTTGGATAGATAGATAACTATGGGAAGTACAATTTAAAATTATTTTCATAATGTACAGGGTGTCCCAAAAGTACAAAAAATATTAAAGTTATATTTTTTTAAATGGAACAGCCTGTATATTATTTTATTTTTGATTTCTATGCCTACAATAAAGGTAAGTTTTATTAAGATTCAACCCACCTAAACCTTACAGATTTTGAAATATTTTGGATTTTGTGAAAATGTAGTACCAATTTTCAGCTTTAAGTTCTCAACGTGTATTTTCTATTTGTAAACCATATTTATACTGACGTGTAATAATTGGTTAGGTTTTCTATTGCAACTTGTAAAAAATTAACTAAAGTATACAGGGTGTCCAAAAAATAAGTTCAAATAACTACCAGCTTTAAACGGTAATAACTGGTTTAACTTAAATGGAACACCCTGTATTTTTAATAAAATAAGATTTAAAATTTAAATATCTAACGATTACTTTAATACTTCCCTATACCTAACTCTTTCCATTTTCATGGAAAATGCAAATCTTTGTAATGTAGACCGAATTTAAAAAACTTATTGTTTATCAAGTCACCTATGCCATATTGACATGTCAGAACTGCTTGTAACAAACGACAGGACCTTAGCTGTTAGTGAAGGTGTAGGTTTGTTGGTTTTATTCCTCTCATCGATTAATTTACTAATTAAAATGGTGGTTTATTCAAAAGAAGAACGGATCGACATGATTTTTATTCTTGGAGAATGTCTAGAAAACTGCTTTTTGGCGTCACGAGTCTACGCTGAAAGGTATCCCGACAGAAGTCATCCAAATAAAGCCGTTTTCGAAAGACTTTTAGTACAATTTAGGCAAAATGGGACTGTTTTTACCAAAGAAAAACATAAACAAAAGCCTGTGACAGGAAACGAAGACACCGAATTTGCAGTGATTGCTTCTTTAATTGAAAATCCCCATATAGGCCAAAACCAAATTGCGCAAAATATCAACATTAGCCAGGCAAGCGTTTCAAGGATAATTCAAAAACATAAATACCATCCCTATAAAATCCAGCTTCATCAAGCACTATCGGATAATGATTTTGAGACAAGAGTTGAATTTTGTATGTGGGTGTTAGACAAAGTGGGGGAAAATGAAGACTTTTTAATTTTGTTCTGTTTACTGACGAATGCACATTTCACAACAATGGATCAGTTAATAGGCATAACTTCCACTATTATTCGGATATTAATCCGCATCAGTTTAGAGTTAGAGATAACCAGCATAGGTGGTCAGTAAATGTGTGGGGCGGCATATTGGGTCAATATCTAATAGGCCCGTATTTTTTGAAGAACATTTAAATGGCTTAATGTTTTTAAATTTTTTGACACATGAACTTCCTCTCCTATTAGAAGACATTCCCTTAGAAATACGAGGAAGGATGTGGCTTCAAATGGATGGCGCGCCCCCTCATTTTCATCGCGGCGTTCAAGAATTCTTGAATGTCAATTATACATATCGATGGATTGGAAGAAATGGACCTCAGATTTGGCCCCCGAGGTCACCTGACTTGACTGCACCCGACTTCTTTTTATGGGGGCACATAAAAGAAATCGTTTACAATATACCTCCAACAACTCAAGAAAATATGAAGGAGCGCATTAAAGACGCTTTTCAAAACATAAACCCCGAAATGTTGTTAAATGTTGCCGAAGGTTTTAAGAAGAGGGTACGTTTATGTTTAGAGGCCGACGGTCGCCATTTTGAACATCTTTTATAGTAAATTTACATATTTTTCAACTTGTGTTTATTATTTTTAAATTTGAAGTATTGTTAATTAAATGTGTCAGTCAAAGTCCTATCGTTTGTTTTAAGCTGTTCTGACATGTCAATATGGCATAGGTGACTTGATAAACAATAAGTTTCTTAAATTCGGTCTACATTACAAAAATATGCATTTTCCATGAAAATGGAAAGAGTTAGGTATAGGGAAGTATTAAAGTAATCGTTAGATATTTAAATTCTAAATCTCATTTTAATAAAAAATACAGGGTGTTCCATTTAAGTTAAACCAGTTATTACCGTTTAAAGCTGGTAGTTATTTGATCTTATTTTTGGACACCCTGTATACTTTAGTGAATTTTTACAAGTTGCAATAGAAAACCTAATCATTTATTACACGTTAGTGTAAATATAGTTTACAAATAGAAAATAGACGTTAAGAGCTTAAAGCCGAAAATTGGTACTACATTTTCACAAAATCCAAAATATTTCAAAATCTGTAAGGTTTAGGTGGATTGAATCTTAATAAAACTTACCTTTATTTTAGACGTAGAAATCAAAAATAAAATAATATACAGGGTCTTCCATTTAAAAAAATATAACTTTAATATTTTTTGTACTTTTGGGACACCCTATACATTATGAAAATAATTTTAAATTGTACTTCCCATAGTTATCTATCTATCCAAAAGAAAAACTTTTATAAAATTAAATAATAAAGCTGTAATAATCCGTGTCGTTTAACGTGAATAACCCTGTATACAAAATCCCACCTTTCAGGTTTTTTTATGAAAAAGTGGTTTTTCCTAGGATTTTTTTGTTTTACACTGTTCTATACAACAAAACCTCTTTTTTTTTTTTAAACTCGAAGTTTGTGGATACCTAATGTGTACCAGACCCAAACATATTTGACATTTAATGTCAAAACGTTCTCAGAATATCTTATAAAGAAAAGATAAAAATTTCAAAATTTAAAACCTTAATAATAGTTAATTTTTATTTTTATTAATTTTATTCAATTTATTTTGACAACGGTGGCAGACTTGCCACCAAAACGTCGATTTTTAGTTATCTTTTTACTTGTTTAAATTTTTTGGTTTTTTGGTACTATTAATTTAATTTTTGGCGTGTACCCAAACAATTACCATCCATCAAATGAATCCGTCGAACTACAGAATATATCTTCAAAAACTAATATATTGGATATAAATCTTATTTAAATAGGTATTTTTTTGTTAAATAATAACTAATTAAAAATTATAAAACCCAATAAAAAAGATCCAGCAATGCTTTTTTATGGTCTGCCTCTCGAGACGCCACTGGACTTACTTGTGTAATTAGTTTAGAAATTAAAATAAAATTATCCTCTTAATGTCTTGCAAAATTAAAACTAAGTTGAGTAAAGAATAGTTAGGATATTTAAAAAAGTAGATTTTATTTTAAAATTTTAACACTCTGTATCTCAAAAGTTAAGAATTTAGGACATATGTTTATATGAACTTTTCTTCTTAAAATAAGCTAAGGAATCATATCCTATATTTTCAGCCATCAATTAACTTATTTGAAAAGAAAATGATATTCTAAGTACACTTAATTTGTTTTTTAACTTTAAGGGCTTGGTTATGTAACTGCAAGGATTCCTAAAGAATGGAGTGTCTGTACATCAGAAAATGGCTGAATTTGCAGTTTTATATTTTTTTGTTATATTAACGAATATATTTTGGCCATGGCTTATTAAAAAAGACCAGTTTTAATGTTTATGGATGGTCATGTGCCTCAAATGACACTTCACTGATCACTCAGCAAATGGAATAGAGCTGATTGTTTTTATCCCCAATTCTCCATACTTAATACAGCCGATGGATGTCTCTGTTTTTTACCTCTAAAAAATGAGTAAAAAAGTAAAAGATGGCGAATTGAAAATGGCGGAGCAAAAGTATTGAGGCGAAATTTTGTTCCAATTTTTAAGAAAGCACTTAACCATATATCTATCGAAAGAGTACAAAATGGTTTTAGGGTGTCGGGTGTCTGTCCGTTTAATGTTGAAAATGTTAATTTTATTTAAATTAAAAAATAATCTTAAAGTACATGAAAACCTAAAAAAAATTAGAAGTTTTGTTACAAGGTGTAGAAAAGAGAATAGAAAAGATCAAAATAAATCGCAAAAAAAACATTTAAAATGGAAGACGAAACCTGTGCAATAGAAGATACTTCATTATTTTTGTTATAGAAATTTTTATACTGTGTGTCTACGTAAGTTGACGTCATATGAAAAACTTTTTTATTATTAATTTTACGAAAAAAGGTATTCTGTATAAAAAGTTCTGCATGATCCAAAATTGTGTCAGTCATCTACTAGGTTTGGCCAAAAATGTAAGTTTTGCTCAAAAGTAAAGTATCTGCATTTTTGCTAATATTGCAAATTGTTATAAAGAAAGATGTTGAGAATTAAAAAAATATTTTTATTTTCAAAATTATTATTTTTCTGCGGAAATCGAGAAAATTTAGGTTTGTACATTCTTCTTATTTAAAACTGTCATATAACATTTATAACTATGAAATGTAATGCACTAATGTACAAACCTAAATTTTTACAATCATCGCAGAAAATTTTTTTGTTAATAAATAAACAAAATTGCATATTTAAAAGTAACTTGTTATTCTAAACGTCTATTCTTTGTAACAAGTTTTGATATTAATAAAAATACGGGTACTTTACTCTTAAGCAAATATGTTATGTAGATTACTGATAAACTTTGATATCTGATAGTTGCTTTTTGGATTTTGGACCATGCAGAACAATTTATAAAGAATAACTCTTGCTTGTTAAATAAATAATTTAAAAGTTGCCCCTATGACGCCAACTTATGTAGACACACTGTATACTTAAATTCGAGATCATAATATTGAGGAAGAATTAGAAGAAGGTAATTACAGTGTTATAATAGGTAATATAACTGAAAATGTAAACGAAAATAAAAAAAAGTAAAAGAAAGCAAAGTAACTTTGGCTGACTACTGCTGTTAAAAATAAATTTCAGTTTTACGTTTCATCTCTATTTAAAGATGCATTGTTCTGATCTAAAGATATAGGGAGTTAAAAAATACCAAGAAAAAAGCAAAGAAAAAATATTCTCTGTCATAATATCAGCAGCCCGGAAAGAGTACCATCGCAAATAAAAATAAAAAAATTAAAGGAAAAAAGAAAGGGCTATTTTACGAAAACAAAAACAGCTCGAAAAGCTGAATTAAAAAATACCGTAATCTGGGGTAACTTGGTCACCCCGGGGTAACTTGGTCACCTATGACGTCTTTTTTTTTTTTAGATTTCTTCTGCTGTTTTTTTTTGGTAAATTTTTATGTCCCGCTCGTTTGTTACAGGTCACTAGTAACTAAAAATGGTAAGAAACTACCAGAGAACTCCTGGGGCGAAGCCCTACCAAGACTACTCCAACGAAAATATGGAAAAAGCCATACAAGCTGTTGGAGACGGGATGTCAAAGAAATTAGCTGCGGTAACGTATCAGGTACCTCGGACAACTTTAAGTCGTAAGATTCTTGGAAGAAATTCTGGAGCAGTAGGCCGCCCAAGAGTCCTTTCAGCTGAGGAAGAATACAATATATCTGAAACTCTTGGAGTAGTGGCTAATTGGGGCTTCCCGTTAACTAGGCTGGATGTGAGAACGGTAATCGCAAAATACCTGGACAAACAAGGAAAAACAGTTAAGATCTTCAAAAACAACACTCCAGGAGAAGATTTTCTGGATGCATTTATCCAGAGAAACAGGCTGTCCATTCGCATGGCATCGAATATTAAAAGGTCCAGAGCCTCCGTCGATCGTGAAGATATTTTAAAATTTTTCACGAATATTAATGAAGCTCTAAAAGATGCAGACGATTTTAATATATACAACTACGATGAAACGAATGTCACAGACGATCCTGGGGCAAAAAAGTGGTGGTCCCCAGAAACACAAAAAGGGTAGAAAGGGTACAGAACCACTCTCGCACCTCTATTAGTATAATGGTGTGCGGAAATGCAAAGGGGGATTTACTGCCTCCCATGGTCGTCTATAAATCTGGAAACTTGTATGAAAACTGGACAGAAGGCGGCCCTCCTGGAACTAAATATGCCAGCAGCCCCTCTGGTTGGTTCGACATGAATCTCTTCGAGATGTGGTTTTTTAAAATCCTCCTCCCACACATAATGGAAACTCGAAAACCCGGTGCTACAACTATTGTTGTAGGTGATAATCTCGCCAGCCACTTTTCGCCTGCAGTTATTAAGTCCTGTAAGGAGAATGATATTTATATAACTCCATTCCCTGCAAATGCCACCCATCTAATGCAGCCACTTGATGTGGCTGTATTTGGACCCATGAAAAAGTGCTGGAGGAAGATTTTAGATAACTGGAGAAAAGAGAGCCGATATCCAGGAAATCTTCCCAAAGAGCAGTTTCCCAATTTACTCTCTAGGTTATGGAACGCCATGTCTGAGAGTGTCAGCCAAAATTTGATATCTGGATTTCGAGCCACAGGGCTTTATCCACCTGAACCAAACGAGGTCTTAAAGAGGATTCCAGATGGATTGATACCAGATGATCGAGACACCATTGGAAGATCTCTTGATGCATCATTGGTTGATCTTCTGAGAGAACACAGAGGGGTTGGCAGCGAAGCCAATCCGAAGAAAAAAAGAGGCAAGAAAGTTCAACCCGGTAAAAATTTGGCAAGAGATGAAGATAATGGAGTGGCTCCCACTAATGAACCTATTGTAACTGTCCCTGTAGACCTTGTAGACCCCAATAAAACCATTGACTCTCCCACTGCTCAAGCAATGGATCCACAAGATTGCCCACGATCGTCTGGTGTAGTCGTAAAGAAAAAAATTAAGAGAAAATCCCGTTCAATTCAGCCTAGACAAAAAGTGAAAGACTAATGAAAAGTCAAACAGATGCAAAGTGTGGCCTTTGTTTTTGTAATTGGAAAGACTTTCATAGCAAACAAGATTGGATCAAATGTATACAGTGCCTTAAATGGATATGTGGCTTATGCAACAACGGAAGTAAGGATCCTTATTTCAAATGCGATTACTGTGACGATTCGGAGGCATCAGAGCCGTTGGAATATCAAGACGATTCTGAAGCCGACGTAGATTTTATACCTAGTGACTAGTGAATGAGTCAAGAGTTACCTAAGAGTTAGAGTTAAGAGTTTTTTTGTAGGTATTTTCAGTTGTTTCTGTTACCTAAGAGTTAGAGTTAAGAGTTTGTTTTACATTTTAAGTTGTTTCTGTACCTATGTATAAGTTTAATACATTGTTTGAACATTTTTTGTCGTTATTCTTTAATAATAATCAATAAATCGACTATTTATGAAAATTTCGAACAGACAAAAGTAGCTATGGGTTAATTTTATCTTTTTCCAAACGAATCGGGGGTAACCTGGTCATTTAAACCAATAAAAATGCTAATTTCATTAAAATTTCCAAAAGTGACCAAGTTGCCCCAAACCCGGGGTAACTTGGACACCCCAGAAATATATTTTTTTCTAATATACAACAAAAATATGACTTACTACAAACTTCAACTCTTTCCTTATGTTATTGTCGGTTTGTACAAAAACTTTGGTCCAAATCAGTCAAAAAATAAAACAGATATTTGGGAAAAAGTCTCAAAAAGGTGTCCAAGTTACCCCAGATTACGGTAGTATTAAAAAAATATATTTGATGTTAATAATATTGAAAACGTACCAAAAAACAATAGGTCCAAAAGAAAAGGAAACTTATTAATAACAGCCATTCTGATTCTGAAAAAGTGGAAATAGCACTCCAGATTGTGATTTTATGGAAAACAATAAATAAAGAAAATTAAGACATTGTAAATAACATTACTTTTAATAAAGACAAAGAAATCCAGATAGGCCACTCTACACAAAAGACCCCCTTTCAATTTAACATTTTTTATTCAAGATGGCGCCCAGCTGTCACCTTGACATTTAGAGCTGTCATTGATATGTAAAAATTGCAGACCTTGGTCATAAAATATTGTTTCAAGTTACATGAAAATATACCGAACGGTTCAGAAGATAGAAGGGGCGACGGACTTTAGGACCTCACTGTATAGTAAAAAAATAATTGAATATGAAAGAATATAATATTTTCTCAGCGACAACTTAATAAAATTGAGTAGTATTCGGTAGAAAAAAATAAAAAGCCTAATAGGACAATTTCAAAAGGAAGTAAAAAGAGTAAACCACATTCTGGAGATGGTGTTAATAACATTTACAAAAGCGGTTTGCATTCGAGCGATTACATCTATAAGATCAAAGTTCTCCTTCAAGCGAAATATTGGTATCAGCTTTTAAGTTACTTAAAAGATCACCTTTCTGAATGCAAGGTAGGGCGTATCCAAAATCTCCTTTTTTCTTTTCTACTGCGCATAAAACTAAACAAGCTGCAGCAGCAATAAGGACATCATTTTCGTTGGACATGTTGGAATGGACTACTAAAATGTTGCTTGTTGCATTCTTAATACTTAATGAGGACGTTTTAAAGCTGTCAACACGTTATAGAAATAATGTATTAGGAACAATTTTTTGAAACATGAGACGGTTTTATACTTATATACACTTATTTATTATCTTTGTGATGTATTTTTTAACTTGTTGATGTAAGATATCAAAATTGAAACATTTTTGGCAGAAGGCCAATTTGGATTAAAATAGAGCAATGGTCCACTTTGGACTAACTTTTTGAATTTACCTAAAAGAGCTAGGAAGTTTTGGCAATCATACAAAAGTTTTCTTCTGGACAAATTAGTCGATACGTTTTTGGCAGAAGGCCCATTTACAATAAATTATGCCATATCCTTTATAACAAAAAATGTATTTAAAAAATATATTTAAGACGTCACATTACGTAAAATGTTTCATTATTTGATTAAATTACTTTGATCCTAATAAACATAAACCAATTTCCTAATTACTGCCAGTAATAATACCAAAGTTAATAAAGGTAATCATACAATAATAACAAAAGTACAGCGTGTCTACCTAAGTTCGCACCATATGAAAAACTCTTTTATTATTAATTTTAGGAAAAATAGTTATTCTTGATAAAAATTTCTGCATGATCTAAAATCTAAATTGCAATTATCAGATATTAATTATTTGCAGTGGTATACGAGCTATTTTAATAAATATAAATTTTGGTCAAGATGAAAGCACCCTTAGTTTTAATTATATCAAAAATTTTTATAGGGAAAAGATGTTCAGGATTAAAATTTCCTTTCAAATATGTAAATTGGTTTATTTACAAGAAAATACTTTTTAAAATCTTTTCTGCGATAACGAGCGTTTCTATGACGTTTTGCTGCTTTGGTAGTTCTTAAGCTTTGTTTACATATTAGATTTTGAAACAGGTATGCACTAATATACAAACCTAAATTTTCACCCTTAATGCATAAAAAAATTAAAAAAGTTTTTCTTAAATAAACAAGTTTGCACATTTAAATGATATTTTTAGTCCTAAACTTTTTCTAATAAAAATGTTCGATATTATAAAAAATAAGGTTACTTTCCTCCTGATAAAAATTCATATTTTTGTCGTACCTCGTATACCACTGCAAAAAATAAGTATTTGATGATTACTTTTATACAGAATAACTTTGTTTCGTAAAATTAATAATAAAAATGTTTTCCATATGGTGCAAACTTAAGTAGACACGCTGCAAACAATAACCTTTTTTCCTTTCTTTGCGAATTCTAGTGTGCCTGTTTAAATATTTGTTTTGTAATAAAACGTAAAACTGCAATTGAATACACCAGTTTCTAGTAAGTTTTATTAATTTTAATATGATAACCATTACTTGGAAAAATAAGATGATTTAAATACGGTTATATAATTCACTGGACTGTGGGTTTACGCGGATAAAGTTAAAATGTGGTACGCGTTAAATTTTTTAAAGTTTATTAAGAAAATTGACTTTGAGGAATTAGTTCCTAATCTATATTTAAATCTAAAAATATTCTTAAAAGTATGTACATATTTCAGTTGCTTTATGTAATAAAAGGGTTTTTCATTAAAGCTAATTAAAAATTACCTCTGCTCTTTAAACATTCCTTTTAGTTTTCGTAAAACTTTTAGTGGAGAACTGGTTTTTTAATAATTAATTAACCCTATTGTACTGCGATCCTTTCAATTTCTTTATAGGTACTCTTCAGATTTTAATTATTTTAGTAAAAACTAGGGTGTATTAAATTTCAATTCATTATGATATTTGTGATTATATATATATATATATATATATATATATATATATATATATATATATATATATTATATATATATATATATATATATATATATATATATATATATATATATATATATATATATATATATATATATATATATATATATATATATATATATATATATATATATATATATATATATATATATATCCAATAATACGATCTTTTAAAATACCACTCCATACATTTACTTTCTCAGAATATTAATTCTTACAATTAATTACCCAGTGAGGATTCTCATTACTCCAATATCTAATATTCTGAGATGATACTGTCCCGTTGGTAGAAAATGTCGCCTCATCAGTAAATAATATTTTGCCAAATAGACGGGGGTCTTCGTAAAATTTAGCCTGCATGGTTAAACAGTACTCCATTCTTCTCTCATCATCACCTGGTTGTAATGTGTGCAAGAATCTTGGTTTAAACGGTTTAATTTCATTTCTTTTTAAACATCTTGACACTGTACTCTTCCGCCTGCTATCAAAGCTTCTTAAACTGGATGTTGGATTCATCCGAAATGGTTTAAAATTCTTACATCCTGTCGATGATTTCTTTGCCGTCTTACTTTATCCCGCACCACAGAACCTTGTTGATTAAACATGCGATTTACTTTCGACACCGTGGTGTACGATATTAAGTGAGCCTCCCATTGAATTCTTGTGCGGTCTCTCGACAGTTTCGCACACCATCTCCTACTAGTCTCACTATTTCTACTTTTTCTGCTAAACTTAAACGCATGTCTTAGTCTATACTGCTATAGTCTATACTGTATAAGTTTAATTAATCTTAACAATGTGACAGTGATATATCAACAATTTCGATGCGTTACCTAAAAATAATATTGTTTTGTTTTAATGGCCATCTGACTTTTTAAATATTTAAACTCTTTGCCGCTAACTTGAAGGGATAATGTGTTTCTTCAGCTAATAGATGGCGCTCCGTCCCATATTACTGCATCTGCGATAAGATGACTCAATGAAATTCTCAAAATAAATAAATTGTGCGCAATGAAAAATTTTGTAGTATGGCCTCCTAGGTCTGGATTTCTGATTTTTTCTGCTCCCATCAAAAAATAAAGTTTAACCCATCCTCGAATATTGGAAGAATTGAAAATGAAGCTATCTGAGAACTTAAATCGACTATTACGTTGATATAAAACCCGTCGTTTATCCAGTGGCGTCGTAAGTATGTAATTAAAAAAATAATAATAAAATAAAATGTTTCATTTTAAACGATACACCTCTTGTATCAATATTTATTAAAATTAGAACTTAAGCTATCTTGAGTAAGGAGGACTCAAAATAATTTAACAGATTTGAAATAAATTTTGTCCTAAAGGTAGTTTACTCTTGAATCGATGCATTTCCAAACCCCCTTAAACGCACGTACTATGAGGTATCGCATTTCTTACTCCCGGTGCAAACGTGCGTAACTTTAAAGTTTCTCTTCATTCTTTTAAACGTCCCATTTTAGAATAAAAGAAGGGGACATGCACTGTATAAGCATTGAATAATCATACAATTTAAAGAGCATTAGTAAGCAAACATAAGCAACGTAAATAAAAAACCGTTTCGTGTATTTTAATCTCTAGATTCCAAAAATACTTTTAGAATTTATAAAAGTTAATTCCTTAGTTTATGGCATAAGAAGAAATCAGTAGAAATATATGGAAAATTATAGAAAATTTACTGTACACATAGATCTACTTATTTGTCCACACTGTATAAAAGTGTTTCAAAACAATTAAAACGTATTACTCTTAGCTTAAAACGTCAAACAGTAGGAGTTTAGAGGACTAAAAGTCGGCCTTATATAAAGTGATCACGCTAAAATAAGACTTTTTAGTAAAAACATCATATTTTCAGATATTACGAAGAATATCAAAAATCTGTCAAAATTGTTTGTCACAAATGTTTATCTGATTATTAAACTTTTTTAAAGATTCTAAAATCTCTTTTATTTAAAAAGTTGCAGAACACAAAACTTTTCAATAAAGCAACGTCATATTTACCACTCTGTATATAAGAGGTAAGTTTAATACCAATGCCACAATGTAGGTAATCATAAAGACTAATACTTGCGTCCAAATTTATCGAAAACCGTACTAAAATATTTTTTTAGTCTTTGAGAAAATTGAGTTTAAAATTTTACCTAAACTTTAAATTATTCCGTTCGAATGACCAGCAGTTTATTATGCTAGTTATTAAACATGTGTTTTTAAATATTACATTATGTACCAAAAAAATTACAATTTTTAAAATTTAACAATGTCCGTCTTTATTTATAAAATTGAAAAAAAGTAGTATATTAGTACTGGTATATAGAATAAATAAATTGGAATTGAAATCATGGCTTTGGTCATATTTTATTAGGGCTACCCTATAGTGAAACTTGTGTTTAAATACTATATTTAATATAAAACAGTCTTTATTCGGTTAACAGATGGGTAAATGTCGCTTTCTATTCGAGTCTTACACTATTTTAAATATGTAACAAGCCACAACCACAAGATATTTTTAAAGAAAATATACCCCTTTTTAGCAATAACTAATAATTCTACATAATACCTTTTAGGGGTGTTTCTTCTCTTTTAGAAGTAAAAATGTGTAATATGTAAAACAAACAAGACAAAACCACAAAATGTTGTCAAAAAATATTTTACACCTTATTTTTAGAACAACCAAACTTAATTGCACAGTGTCACTGGCGTGTAAACAAAAATACGAAAACCCGAAAAGTCTTGTATGAGACTTATAACGTTTATCTTCGATTAGATAAAAGTTTTCCTCGAACAAGAGATCAGTTAACTTATAGAACGATACAAGGTTTTGTTAACTTTTAAATGAGTAATATATTGTCCCCCAATGCATTAAAAACAAGGTCATATAAGATTTTAGACGGTGTATTGAAAGCGTTATCTAAATTTGATTTTGTTTGCATATCTAACTATCTGTGATAACACTTGTCAACACGATTTTTGGGTATGTCTGGTACATATTAAATTTTAGTTTCTCTGACGCCAAAACTAAGAAAAATATACAGTGTGGACATAAATAGTCCCCCCTTCCCTGCTAACTTTTATACCGTTATTTTTTTCTTTATAAAATTTGGATATTACTAATAGAAGAATTTAGACGTAAAAATGATAGTTGCAACTATCAAGCTGTCGGATAAGCGCCATCTTTGAAAAAAAAATGGAATACTGATAATAATTTACAGGGGAGTACAAAAAGTATATATTTTTTATTAAAGCACCCTGTATACTGTATCACTGTTAAAAAGATCTTTTAAAGAGCTTTAAGAAAATACCACATTAAGTATATCTAACTTTATTAGTTTCGAAAATATCGCCCTCTAAATCAGGAATTTAGGTAGTAGAAGTGCCGCCATTTTGTAGTAGGCAAAGGTATTGACTTTATATTCTAGGGTTATAACGTATTTGCCAGGAGCTTTAGAATGATGTGCCACATTTTCTATTTAATTTTTTTTCCTAAGATGGCGCCTATCTACCATCTCGATTGTTGCAACTATCATTTTTACGCCAAGAACAAGTTTATATATATATGGTCATACCCAAATTTTTATAAAGAAAAAATAATGGGTACAAAAGTTAGCAGGGGTCGTGACTATTTACGTCCACACTGTATATTCTTTTATTTGAGTTTTCTTTTGTAGAAATTAGAGCAGTTTTGAAAAGTTTTTGAAAAAAATCAATTATTTTTATGTGTGGACCGTAAGTGAGCTTAAAAATGGGGAAAGCAAAAGGCATAGTTTGGAAATATTGAATTTCTAAATGTAACAATATTTACCAGTACATGTATTACAGTAAATTCTTTGTTAAAAATGTTTTTCGTAGAATCAATTTTGGCCAATAGTAGACCTGGTATCAAGTTAGCAGACTTGGGTGTTGGAGTTCTCGACACATGATAATAATGACGCGGGTAGCATTGTTATCGGTGATGCAGGAAATGAAAACGCTGTAGTCGTGGATGGTCAGAAGGATATTATTGACGTAGAGAGGTTTGGCCCTAATTTGCCCACATATTAAATCGGTAACATGAATAAAGATTACATTTTATAGAGCGTTCGGGACTGATATATTTCGATACGTAAATACGCTCTTGGATGGCGTACCGACAAGCGTTCTAGGAGATCATAGCAAGATACGTAGCAATGGTTTTTATTTGGATGGGCCGGGTGGTACAGAGAAAACGTATCTCTATAACACTCTTATACCAATGCCGCGGTCAATCACGTCAATCAGTTAATCTTGGATCGTTTACCCGGTTACATCAAGTCATATGTTATTTATATAGATTTAGTTTAGGAGGAGGTTGAAGATGATTTTAACATTACTAGGGAAATGCTGAATGGGTGAATATTTCATTTTTACCACCTTATTAACTGAAACTAAAAATTGGGAGCACTGTGATGTTAATACGAAATATCGACGTGCCTGCTGGCGAGTGCAACGGCACAAGATTAAAGATTGTTGTATTGGCCAAACAGTTTTTGGAATGCGAAATTTTAACAGATACCTCAAAGGGACGTGTAACGTGGATACTGAAAATAAAAACCGTCGCGAAAGTATCCATGTTACCGCAGCCAATCGAAAGATTTCAGTTTCCAGTTAGATTGGTTTTTGTATGACGATAAATAAATCTCAAGGACAAATTTTAAAGAAAGTCGGGATTTATTTGAAAACGCCATGTTTTACACACGGGCAAATGTACGTGGCGTTTTCTAGAGTAGTAGAGAATGTGACAATAATAAACAAGAAGATTCTCGTCAAAAATCCAAATTAAGATTTACAAGCAACGTTGTTTATTATGAAATATTTGGATTAGCTAATAGTAACATCATTTCCAGAACACAGGTTCCAGACAAGAACAGCGGCTGTTCAGGCCTATAATAATATTATTGTTTTGTTCAAACCTTTAATAAAGTGGAGTTGTTTATAGACCTTTAGCTTTGGCAACGTGTGGTGCGCGAGTGTGACAGAGTGACACAGCAACAGATGATGAATGAAATGGAAAAATAAGCAGGAAGAAGAAAGGGGATCTATGAAAAACAATAATAACAATGATCGTCGTCAACAAGCAGGTCTTTTCACTTTAATTTGTTATTTAGTAAAATATAAAGTAATTCAAGCAATGAAGTTTATCACAAGGCAAGAACTTTATTAATAATGGCTCGCAAAGCAACTTTATAACTAAAGAATTATCAAACAGTTAGGTTTACTTCAAGAAAAATTTAATTTTTCAATAAAAGGTATAGGAAAGTTTTTGTCAAATATAAGTCATCAAGTTAATGTTAAGTTAAATAACAGTTTTTTAGAAACAGAAATATCCTGTTTATTAATTCCTAAAATAACAGATATCATGCCTATAAGTTCTTTTTATGTAAATGATTTAGAAATTCCACCTAATATAAAGTTGACGAATCCAAACTTTAATAAGTCCTGTAAAATAGAGATTTTAATAGGATCGAGTATATTTTGGAATCTACTTAGTATCGGACAGATACAGCTAGGTGTAGACGAACCCGTTTTTCAAAAAGGGTTTTATGTTGGGTAGTATTAGGGACTTTTAATTTTATTACTAAACAAAATTCCAAAAATAAAATTTTAGGTGATTAAGTTGAGTGTTTCAATACAAAGTCTGCTCAAATAATAAGCGATCAGTTAAGTTAATTTTGGCAAGTTGAGAAGTGTCAAAGCTCAAAACAGTTATTTACCGAAATTGAAAATTATTGCGAATCACATTTTACAAAAAATCTAAGTAGAAATTTGGATAACAGATTTGTAGTTCGAATGCCCTTAAAAGAGTCATACTAGCTTGATGAATTAGGATAAATGGCATTAAAATGATTTTTATCTTTAAAAATAAATTAAACAAAAAACCCAATTTTAAAAAACAGTATATCGAATTTATGCAAGAATATGCAGATTTAGGTCATATGTCAAAGATTACAAATCAAGATGACAGTAATTCACTTTTGTCTTTATATTATATACCACATCATGCGATAATTAGAGAGTGTAGTTTAAGGGTTTTTGATGCTAGCGCCAAATCCTCAAATGGCTTGTCACTTATTGACATTCAATTTAGTGAACCGACAATTCAGTCCAATTTATTTTCTGTTTTATTAAGATTTAGTGGACCAACAATTCAGTCCGTACAAGTTTTAATTGCGGAAGATGAAAGGAATTTACAACAAAAAAAATTGGCGCAAAATTCCCGACAATCCAATTCAACTTTACAAGTTAAACACAGCTACTTACGGCTGCATCTGCCCCATTTTTAGCAATTCGGGGTTTGATGCAATTAGTTTTTGAAAATAAAAAAACTTATCCTATTGCTTCCAAGGTTATTGAAAACGATTTTTATTGTGACGATCTTCTTACCTCATGAACTTTAATTAAGGAACTAGTTAATCCTTAAAAGGATATTTCTTGAAATTCTTTTGCCAGGAGGTTTCATTCTACGGAAATGGCTGACAAATAAGCCTGAGTTAATATCAAAATTTTCAGTTTCTGATGAGGTAGATTTTAGTGTTTTACAATTAGGTCCAGAGGAAAGTAACAAAACATTGAGAGTTTTATGGAATTCGAATTCTTACATTTTACAATATTTTATTTCAAATTATCCGCAAAATATGTTTACAAAACGCACAACTTTATATGTGACATCACAAGTATTTTATCCTTTAGGGCTTTTGGGTCCAGTTATAATAAAATCCAAGAGTATTGAGAGATAGAGAGTTGAGCATCCTCCGTCCCCCGGGGAGCTTATTATCTCAAAATCTCTGACGTCATTCGAAATTTAGGAATCTTGCGCAACGCGTTATTTAGGGCGTGGTCCCTACTATACTTTTGTATGACGATAAATAAATCTCAAGGACAAATTTTAAAGAAAGTCGGGATTTATTTGAAAACGCCATGTTTTACACACGGGCAAATGTACGTGGCGTTTTCTAGAGTAGTAGAGAATGTGACAATAATAAACAAGAAGATTCTCGTCAAAAATCCAAATTAAGATTTACAAGCAACGTTGTTTATTATGAAATATTTGGATTAGCTAATAGTAACATCATTTCCAGAACACAGGTTCCAGACAATAACAGCGGCTGTTCAGGCCTATAATAATATTATTGTTTTGTTCAAACCTTTAATAAAGTGGAGTTGTTTATAGACCTTTAGCTTTGGCAACGTGTGGTGCGCGAGTGTGACAGAGTGACACAGCAACAGATGATGAATGAAATGGAAAAATAAGCAGGAAGAAGAAAGGGGATCTATGAAAAACAATAATAACAATGATCGTCGTCAACAAGCAGGTCTTTTTCACTTTAATTTGTTATTTAGTAAAATATAAAGTAATTCAAGCAATGAAGTTTATCACAAGGCAAGAACTTTATTAATAATGGCTCGCAAAGCAACTTTATAACTAAAGAATTATCAAACAGTTAGGTTTACTTCAAGAAAAATTTAATTTTTCAATAAAAGGTATAGGAAAGTTTTTGTCAAATATAAGTCATCAAGTTAATGTTAAGTTAAATAACAGTTTTTTAGAAACAGAAATATCCTGTTTATTAATTCCTAAAATAACAGATATCATGCCTATAAGTTCTTTTTATGTAAATGATTTAGAAATTCCACCTAATATAAAGTTGACGAATCCAAACTTTAATAAGTCCTGTAAAATAGAGATTTTAATAGGATCGAGTATATTTTGGAATCTACTTAGTATCGGACAGATACAGCTAGGTGTAGACGAACCCGTTTTTCAAAAAGGGTTTTATGTTGGGTAGTATTAGGGACTTTTAATTTTATTACTAAACAAAATTCCAAAAATAAAATTTTAGGTGATTAAGTTGAGTGTTTCAATACAAAGTCTGATCAAATAATAAGCGATCAGTTAAGTTAATTTTGGCAAGTTGAGAAGTGTCAAAGCTCAAAACAGTTATTTACCGAAATTGAAAATTATTGCGAATCACATTTTACAAAAAATCTAAGTAGAAATTTGGATAACAGATTTGTAGTTCGAATGCCCTTAAAAGAGTCATACTAGCTTGATGAATTAGGATAAATGGCATTAAAATGATTTTTATCTTTAAAAATAAATTAAACAAAAAACCCAATTTTAAAAAACAGTATATCGAATTTATGCAAGAATATGCAGATTTAGGTCATATGTCAAAGATTACAAATCAAGATGACAGTAATTCACTTTTGTCTTTATATTATATACCACATCATGCGATAATTAGAGAGTGTAGTTTAAGGGTTTTTGATGCTAGCGCCAAATCCTCAAATGGCTTGTCACTTATTGACATTCAATTTAGTGAACCGACAATTCAGTCCAATTTATTTTCTGTTTTATTAAGATTTAGTGGACCAACAATTCAGTCCGTACAAGTTTTAATTGCGGAAGATGAAAGGAATTTACAACAAAAAAAATTGGCGCAAAATTCCCGACAATCCAATTCAACTTTACAAGTTAAACACAGCTACTTACGGCTGCATCTGCCCCATTTTTAGCAATTCGGGGTTTGATGCAATTAGTTTTTGAAAATAAAAAAACTTATCCTATTGCTTCCAAGGTTATTGAAAACGATTTTTATTGTGACGATCTTCTTACCTCATGAACTTTAATTAAGGAACTAGTTAATCCTTAAAAGGATATTTCTTGAAATTCTTTTGCCAGGAGGTTTCATTCTACGGAAATGGCTGACAAATAAGCCTGAGTTAATATCAAAATTTTCAGTTTCTGATGAGGTAGATTTTAGTGTTTTACAATTAGGTCCAGAGGAAAGTAACAAAACATTGAGAGTTTTATGGAATTCGAATTCTTACATTTTACAATATTTTATTTCAAATTATCCGCAAAATATGTTTACAAAACGCACAACTTTATATGTGACATCACAAGTATTTTATCCTTTAGGGCTTTTGGGTCCAGTCATAATAAAATCCAAGAGTATTG
>JACEGR010010122.1:0-21041 GCA_014170235.1 Listronotus bonariensis
AATTTTAATTTAAGGATTGTGCTATACGTAGTAAAGTTTGCGCCTTCTAGCAAAATTTAAAAAAGTGACCATTTAATAGCTATTTACGTTACTAGACCGGAAAATGGTATTTTTACGGGTCGACGAAAATAGCTATTTACGTTACTAGACCGGAAATAGTATATTACATTACAAGTGTGGAAAATGACTAATTTCACACGAGTGGGAATATTGTAGCACGAGGCGTTAGCCGAGTGCGACAAACCCACGAGTGTAAGAAAGTCATTTTCACACGAGTACTGTACACTATTTTTCCTACGACCACAAATTATTTACCAAAAAATAAATAAATTAAAGTTTGTCTGTTCAGAAAAAATAAAAAACAATTGAGAACTTTGCAACACTAGGGTGATATTTACTTTGCAACACTAGTGTGATATATACTTTTTCTCACTGCTATATTATACTGTTTTGACAATATTTTTACATCGAAAATCACCTACCTAGAAGCATTATATAACTTTTATCATTTTGGAATTTAAAAGGCCCTCACTTAATAAAAATTGTATGGTTTTGTTAGGTAATAACGCTAATAGTTTAATACGGTTTTCTGCTATTATAAGGGTTTTTAAAAATTATCGATTCTTACATATTTTAGACACTCTTCTAAATAAAACGTAAGTGGTCCATATCCAAAATATTCCGTTTTTTAAAAAATATCAGTAAATAAACTTACGGGATCGGGGAGTGAAAAGGGGTGCTGGGTGGGGTAAAATTGGTAAAACGAGTTAATGAAACTGAACATCACATGTAAAACTAAGTAAAAATAACAGTTTTTCCTCATATTTTTAAGAAAAAATATGTATTATTGTTGTGCTAACAATAAAAAGCCATTAATGCACTTTTAAGAACTATATTTCATAAAAGTAAACTATTCAAAAATACACAAAAGTACAATTTAGCCATCTTAACAGAACTGTACCACCACGGCTAATCACCGCGCCAATAGTCGAATGCCTGAGTCACTAGATTTATTAATTTATGACAATCATGCTTAGGCAACCAACTATACATTATAATACAAAATATAATAAATATAAAAATTGTAAATGTACAACACTCACAAAATACAAAAGGTTAGACAACACTGTGCCAGTCAGTTAAAGTTTGTGGTTATGTATATTTTTGTTTATGTTTTTATTTTTTCGTAAATTTTAATAAATATAAAATAAGATGATTTTCGCTAATTTGGGTTCTACCGTTTAAGGTAAATAAAAAGATTTTTTACTGTCACTACAATAAATATGTCACTTGCAAAACCAATAGCAGTTTTAGAATTACATCATAATATGTATCACACCAGTGTTGTAAAGTACTTTGCAACACTAGTGCTGTAAAGTACTTTGCAACACTAGTGTGATATAACGCATTTTCTATGCATGAAATCAGTGTGCTATTTGCTATTTTCACAAGTGGTCGTAGGAAATGGTATTTTACGGGTCGACGAAAAACATTTACAGGGCGAGCCGTAGGCGAGTCCTGTAGTTTTGAGGAGACCCGTAAAAATTATTTCTGGTCGAGTATCGTACATAATTTGTTTTTAATTGACCGGAAAAAAAAAACTGTGTAAATTTTAGTGTTATATTTAAACGACAATAAGGACGCTGCTTCAATTATTTCATCTGGATTTTCCATGTCTGACTCCATTTTGGCAAAATGATGCTTTCTTTACTTTACAATATCTTGAACTGTCAAATAGTAACAATTGAACTCTGACAATTTTTGTCATGGCTAACAGGATTTTTTGATATCAGGGACCGGAAAGTAAATGAGAGACCGGCAAGTAAACTAGGGACCGGAAAGTAAATTAGTCCTGTAAAATAGCATTTTCCGCTTAAAAATTGAGTGGAAAATTCAATTTTCCAGTCAATTAAAAAAAAATATAATAAGTGTAGATATAATACATCCAAGACACAATCATGTTCCCTGTCACAAAAAAATCATCAAATGCTTAATCTCTATTTATGAATTCCGAAGAGCAAAGACACATTTAATCTTGTGGGCGTCACATTTAATAGAGAATTATTGCAAGTTGCCTTATTAAGCTCGGAAATTATTAATACCGGCCTTATTTAAATAGTGCTTGTACCCATAATTTAGAGTTATTGAAAATCATGTTGACAGTACCATTAACCTAAAAAAAAGGGGCAAAAATTTTAGTTGTGTTTCTCTATTGTTTTGTGTTTTAGGGTTTTGTTTTACACAATTACAGAATTACATGTGAAAAAGCAAGGTTTTAAGTATTTTTAGTTCTAAAAACTTTTGGATTTTGTGGTCGGCAGCCATACGGTTTACACGAACAGTTCCGAAGTTAAAATAAGACCAAAATAAGGCACGACCTAAAACTGAGATAAATAAAGCCAGGCACTATCCTTATTAAGGGAGTCCCTATCCCACCATGCATCTGCGCAAGCTCAGATGTCAAAATAACGCCGGTATTATTAGTACCTGGTCTTATTTTACTGTGCAATATTTCTCTAATAATAAACCTTAACTGGTCTAAACACATTATACAGGGTGTTTTCTAACAACGGTACGAAATTTTAGGGTGTGACTCTTTATGTTATTTTATGAAAAAAAGTTTCTATAAATATATGTCCGGAGTTGCTTCCTTACTGGGATACATGGCGTTAAAATTTAATTTAAAAAAACAACAGTTTTTTTCTAAATATTTTGAATATGCTTAGGCGGATTTGGATTAAATTTGGTACATTTATTTAAAGTAATAAGGTGTCTATTAAGTCCTAACCAGATTGTTATTATTGGGTCCAGTGGCGTCTCAGTGGGCACCGCAACTTATATTATTTAGAAAAAAAAGTACGCCACTGACTTTTTTGTGAGACAGCTCACGGAGGCTTATGCTTAAGTACCAGAGTACCGCGGATATCTGAATTTTAGATTTTTAACCCATCTTTTATTCATACATGCAGTTTTTGTATTTTAAAGCACCTTTTAGACAACGCCTTAGTGCCACCACAGGCTTTATTTTCAAATATCTACTGGCGAAAAATGTCTCCCTGGCTGGAAATTGAACCCGGACCCGCTGTGTTAAAGATCAAAGACCTTGTATACTGCGCTACCGGCGAGATAATTCTATTAGTCCCTGAGCCAGACATGAAATTCACTTTATGATAACAACACTTTTAAAATCTTTTTAGGGAGGTTCGCTTTGACGAGTCTACCACAAATATTCATCCGCCATATTTAGAAGCGGCGCGGCGCGTTAACCCAGCCTGTCAAGGTCAAATGTGCGGGTGTCGGACCGGGCAAACGCGTCACTTTTTTTTGTCGGACAAATTTTACAATGTTTTGCATGCAATTTTTAAACATTGTGCCAAAAATCGTAAGTGTTACAGTTAGGAAACCATAAGACCCATTGATAATAATAATAATAATAATAATAATAATAATACGGAGTCTTTTACAGAAACATCAATAGACTCGATCTATCTCGAAAGCTTACGTTTGCGTTTTTGAAATCCGCCGAGCTTAAGTCTGAGACCGAAGGATTCTTACTAGCATGCCAAGATGGGGTGATAAACACATTGGTGTACCGAAGCCAATTTTCCAACGTTCTGGACACCGCATGTCGAGCCTGTCGACAGCAACCCGAAACCCTTATTCATTTATTGTCAGCTTGTCCAGTGCATGCTGTCAATAGCTACATCAATCGGCATAATAACGCTCTTCGGGTACTTTACTATCACCTGAGGCATTACTACGGCATCGATGAAACAGCAATACTGCCGTTTGCTCCCGGAGACATTGAGGCAGTAGTGGAAAATGACAACTGTCGCATATACTGGAACTACGCGTTTCCAACAACGCATCAAATTCAAGCGAATAAACCTGACATCGTTTTCCTTGATAAGACAAACCACACCATGTATGTAATAGAGTTCTCCGCCCCAGCGGAAACTAACATCGATATAAAAGAACGGGAGAAACGAGCCAAATATAAAGATCTTCTTGGCGAACTTCGGAGGCTTTATCCGGAGTATACCGTGCGATTGGTTGTCCTGATTATTGGCGTTTTGGGAGGCATGAAGAATAACATATTAAGGGAAATGAGGTACATTCCAGCATGTGAAAATACACCCGAACAACTGGTGATGAAGATGCAGAAATCTGTTGTCCTTGGATCCCTTCGTCTACTGAGGCAAATGAATTTGGCCGAAGATCACTGACCGAGCGGACGCGAGGAGTGGTCTTCGATATGGATGGCCTTCCGCACGACGCCCTATGGGGTCGGAGCCATGAGATACGTCGTGTTGGATCTTTTAAAGATAATAATACTTTATTATTCCAATGACATTCAGGTACAACAAATGTATGGATTTCGTCAATGAATAAATACATGTTTTTTGTCAAATACAAACATATTATAGCAAAACACTTGTTAAAATATAAATTAAAACTTACGTTACAAAGGCGAATTTAAAACAGATTAAAATATAACAATAATTTATCTAAAATTTCCCTAATGTTCTTACGCTGAAAAATAATCATCTAAACTATAACATTCTAAACCTATTAGGTAAGGTTTGACTAGTTTTTAAACACATATAGATTTCTACTATTTTTTATATACGGGGGTAGTTTATTAAACACCCTAATTCCTAGATAATCTGGCGACTTTTTTGTTATATTTAACTTGGAAATGGAATCCGCAGACTGTCACCAGAGCGAGTGAAGTGTTCATGCACATCATTGCCTTTAAGTATTCCTGACTTATTTTGAGCCCCAGAACACTATCCCATAACAGATTCGTGATGCAATATATGCATTATACACTGAAAGAATTTTCTTATTGGATACAACTGTTTTTAAATTTCTGATTAAATAACAAAATTGGTTTAATTTAGAGCCTAGTAAAGTACAGTGTTCTTTCCAGTTAAGATTCTGATCCATGGTTAACCCCAAAAACCTGGTAGATGCTGATCTCTTAATAGCATTATTATTTATTTTAGTATTTAGGTCCAAATTTTGTTTACTTTGGGGAACATAAAATCTAAGGTATGTTGTCTGACATGTTGGGTATTTGATTGGGCGGGTTTCGTAACTGTATTCCTTACGATTTTTGGCACAATGTTTAAAAATTGCATGCAAAACATTGTGCTAAACTTGTCCGACAAAAAGTGATGCGTTTCCCGGTACGACACCCGAAACTTTTGACATTGACAGGCTGGGTTAACGCGCCGCTTCCAATATATGGCGGTATGAATATTCGTGGTAGACTCGTCAAAAGGAACTTCCATAAAAGGGTTTTAAAAATGTTATTATCACGAAATAAATTTCGTTACTGGCCCAGGGACTATATTTTTGAGGATAGTTTATTTGAGTAACTTTCTATTAACTTTTTTTTAATATATCCAACAAGAAACCTTGTAGGTAGAGTGTTAAATTTCAACCAGACAACCTGTAAGAGTCATTTTCCCACACTTTTTACAGGTAAGTTTTTGTTAGTCAATTCCTCAACAGCCTTTCCTTCATTTTTATCCTTTATCTCTTTCATTTACCGTCCAACATTCACTCCAACTTTAACTTTAACCATTAATAATCCCATTTTCTTATTGGACGCGTGGCCGATTCCTATTAAATCAAAATTCCAAACTTCCGCAAAGCTCTGCATAGTTGCGAAATAGTTCGCATCGATTTTCTATCACCTTGACATAGAAGAAGATTTATTATGTGTTGGGTGATTTTGGTGCAATAACCCCTTTCAAGTGTAAATTTAAATGTTTACATTGTAACAGATTAGTAAAGAATACATATACGGGTTGTTTTAAAATTTTTGTTGTTTGTTTTTGAGTCAAAAAATACTTTTTTATAAAATATCCAAAGCTCCGGCACTAACGGTAGTTTGGTACCAGAGTTGGGTCGAATACTGAAATTTGCTATTCGAATACGAAAACCGAATATTTTCGAATACCTACAAAAAAAAGTATTCAAAGACTCGGTATTCATGAATACCATGATTGGGTATTCACGAATACTGAAGAGCAAAAAAACTCCTTTCTCTTGAAAAGGCAACTCATTCTTATTTTTCTACGTTTTTCCATAACAAAAATGAAGTGGCGTACCTTGTTCTTGCTTAAAAACTAATCATTTCAAGCATACAAGACGTCTCCCAAATTTTCCAAAAATAGGTTTTCTTTTTTTTTTAACTATTGACTTTACTTTTGGAATGGGGATACATGTACATACTATCTACGATTTACCAGAAGTCATGATTTAAACTGACATAATAAAATATATTATACACATCCCTTTTGTGTAAAATGGAGATAAATACATATTAGTCTAACCTAATACATAGAAAACATAGTTTGCAATGTCACTTTTTATATGTTGTACCATGTTATGTTACTTGTTTTTTAATAGCAACACCCGAAAGAAGTAAAAATAATTAATTTAGATATATTTTTGTTTGCAAAAATAAATCTATATCTGTTCAAAATTACTTACCTATAAGGACCATAGAAACAAGAGATCAAGATTTAAAAAACATATTGAATTACATTTTTTTTTTAATTTGTAAAAGTAACTTCCTAAACTGTTAGTTTGCAAATGATGATATGTATGACTTATATCAAATTTTACCCCGTTGCGTTGTCGGCAAAACCTTAAGATGCATAAAAAGTAACGTGATATTCATAAAATAATCGTGATATTCATAAAATACCAGTATTCGAATACCAGAATATTCAAAAACGATATTCAGAATAAAGAATACCGAATACTGACCAAAAAAGTATTCCGTCGAATACCGAATACCAAACACATAAAATCTATTCGAATACCCCACAAATGTATTCTGAATAGTATTTAGAATACCGAGTATTCGAATACTACCCAACTCTGTTTGGTACTTAGACAGCCTTCGTAAGCTGTCACAAATTTTTTTTTTTTTTTTTTTTTGAGTTCAAGCTCTACACTAGTAAGTAATTTTATTGGGTTATTAAAATTATGCTTTCTTTTTGCAAAAACCAGTGGCATCTAGCAGCCGCGGCTCGTCTATAAGGTCATTTGGTCAATTACCCACCTAATTCATAATAAAATTTAACAATATTAACAATTTATTCTAACAAATAAAAAGCACAAATCTATATCATTCAAAAACTCCCTTAAAATCTATTATTATACAAAAAATTCCCTTCGTAAAAATGGAGTGAATTTACTGGGTCATAATTTGGCCTTTTAGCAAAATGCAATAAAACCAAAAAGGAAGCGTATACTAGCAATTCAGAAACTTAAAAGAGACGTATAATCGTACAACGATGAATGCCTCCAACCAAAGACAAATTTATTTTGCTTAATATGTTCATGACCATGCCTTAAAGAAATAAACTTTTTAAAAAGGAGCGCTCGATCCCATTTAAGCCTATGTTCACTAAAAATAAATTTGCCTCTAAGCAGGCAACCCTTGATTCACTGAGTGAATACATTGTGTCATGAGGGTTGCTTGCATCGTATTGCATCATATTTTTTGTTTTTAAATTAAGTTAGGTTAGATTTTATTAACGTATAATATGTAAACTAACAAAGGGTTTATCTATGGAAGAAATATTACAATGTAAAATGAGAGGTGCTTTGAAACATTAAAAAACGATTTTAAATAAAAAAGGGACGTCCGAAACCCGCTCTGGAACTAAAATCACGGAACACAAAGGTTACTTCTGATTAGTTAGGACTTGACTAGACCAGCGAAGATAGATAAAAAGGAGAAAACAAGTACTTTAAACCCATGATACAACAAATACAAAAGGTAGAATCTTGCGCATGACGTTTATCACGTGACCACCGTCTCTGACGTAGTAATGTGACTAAACTTGTAAACAGAGTTGAAACCCTACGTTTGTTTTCGTGTTTTTAACAGTTTGTTTGCCGTTTTACTTTGCTTTTTGGCAGTTTTGTGAGTGTGAGTTTAAAACTAGTTAAGTATGAGATAATTGGCTTTTAAGTGCTTTAAACAGTGGTTTATTACGTAAGTTCCGTTTATGCTGATATTAACAATTTAAGCTAGTTAACATCAAATATTATATTTTTAGATTAATAGTACTATTATTATAAAAGGATATATTCCCATACTTGTCCTCATATTTAAAAATTTACCAAAATTCACAAACACTGCAGGCCTTTTAGAGCCTAAATTTAAATATTGCGCCGAAAAAAGTCACATTGCTACGTCATGCGCAAAGCGAACTAATTTTGAATCGCTGTTGATCCTACCTTTTTGTAATCTTTGTATCATGCTTTAAACCAGTAAAAATAATTATGATATAATTATTTCTAAACTTAAATAAGAATTGAAAGTTTTAGAAAGTCGCAAAGATCGAAGAGAAAACAATTTATAAAACATCATTCTTTTTAGGGGTTGTATAAAAATATTATTTTAATATTTAATAGGTTTTTTTCAATGGACATTTGTATACATTTTTTTTTAGTAGAAGCAGAAACATATCATTGTTAAAGTCTGTACAAAAATATAATATTTTTTTTTTATTATTATTCTTTTAACTTTTTAGTGATTTTTGTTGATTTTTTTAGTTTTTAAGTTCATTTTTGCTTTTTAGTTTATTATTATTACTATAAAATCGGTAAACATACACTTTTTTACCATTGAATTTAAAATTCAAATTTTGACAGTGTCCTCAAAAAAAATCACCAAAATATGTACCTTTTTAACAACGATTAAACCTCTATTCCCCATGATGTAAAATTAACTATTTAAGAAGGAATAGTTTAAACATCCCATATTATAAAAATGAAATATGTTCAGACCTGCATGTTTAACTGTTTTTCTGCATTGGTTAAGCTACGTTAATCAGCTTTAACTAATTTAACCGACATCGTATCTTTAACAATAAAGAAGATAGCAATAGTGTCAATTTAAGTTTTATCACCCTGTATACGCGGTCTTAACTCAAATAACAAAACAAATGACTAAGCACCTATTAGAACAATTTTTTACAGTTTTTGCTAGCTGGTGTAACATATAAAAAAAGGGTAAAAGAAAGAAAATAATAAAAGCAAACAAATGTTTTTAGAGTTTACATATGTACATTCTTTTTGAATGGCTAGTCACTTTTTCAAACTGACAGCATTTCTCTTCTGGTTGAAAGCAGTTTCCAGAAAAATATCCTGCCAATTCCCAGTTGTTTGAGAAAACTTCGATTGCCTATTATACTGATGTCAAGTTTTTCGATCTGAATTTTTAACTCAATGTTGAATTAAACAAATGATTTTCTGTCATATTGTAGTCAAATTTTGTTATAAAAATCTTAATTTTTTTTTGTCAATATTGTGATAAAATAATATTTACCAAAGGTAAAACAAATAGTCACTTCGAAATGTTAGTATGATAGAAAGAAAGAAGGACATTTTGCGCTAAACTGGTTTTAAATAAAAAAAATTTGAATTTTATCTTTCAAGTTTTAAAAATTTATTATTTTGTTCATTTTTCCAATTGTAGTTGCAAATAAATATAATTTTAGACTTTCCCATTGTTTATTTTTGTATTCTTGTATATCAAATTAAATTTAATTGTTACTACAGTTAGTAAAAAAACTATGCCTTAATAATATTTAAAGACTTATACATAGCTTCTTTTTCACCTAATTATTTTTACTAATACAGTCCAAAGATACAGTTTGTCCACACCTAACTATACCTGTAATTATTTTTATTTTTTAATCAAAAAAGTTATTCTTTATAAAAACTTTTCTATCGTCTGAAATGCTAAAAGCAATTAAAAAATGCCTTATAATATACAGGGTGGTTCAAAATCGAAAAAAGTCATTTTGAAAAATGAGAAAAATTGGACAAATATATTTTTAAAACAATTTGAGGAAAAAGCTTTAAAAAGTATTAAAAAAGGTTAGTACAGTTTTATCTTAAGGCCTATAACTTAATATAAAATTAATCGTAAACTATTTTTTTTGTTTGCATAAAACATTATTAAATTAGGTTAAATGTATGTAAGTGGTAAAGCAAATGATTTATTTAACAAAAAAATATATATTACTTTGTTAAGTATTTAAGTCCCGTGTCAACAAACTCCCTCTTACCTCGCTTAAGACACCCACTGTACATTAGTATTTAGGCTTTTAGCTTTCGTAGTTTGTCCAAAGATAACAAAAAAATGCTTTTTAAATAGGTAGTTAAAAAAATACATTTTTGTAATCTTAAATCTCTCTGTATATCATAAGGCTATTCTCTTGACGTATTTATTAAGAAAAAAAAACCTTTTTTTTTTCACAAAAATTATATATTTTTTTCTCTTAAGATGTTTTTTAATGTAAAAATACTTGGATTGTTATGGTTACACATCTGAAAATTACACATTTGAGTGGTGTAAAATTTTTGAATAAAAATGAATGATTTTTTTTAATATTGATGTGGGGCTTAAAATATAGTACTTTTCAAATAGATCCAATTTTTATTCATTAAAAGTACTATGCAATAATAAACTTGGCAAATAACTAAATATAATTTTGCCACAAAAGATCTACAGCAGATCTTCTATCCTTCGTATCACACCCCTGGAATAAGTCTCTTGAGTTTCTAGGTGAGTCCCAGATCGTTGCTCTTGATATATCCAAAGCTTTAGACCAGGTCTGGCATGCCGCATTTCTTAATAAACTTCCCTCCTATGGTCTTTCAACTAAACTCTGTACTTGGCTCTCTAGTTATCTATCTGATCGTCGTATATCAGTTATTGTGGACGGCCATTCTTCAAGCTTTCACCACGTAAATGCTGGAGTCCCTCAGGGCTCAGTTCTGGCACCAACATTGTTTCTTCTTCACATCAACGACCTTCTCTCGTCCACAACTAATTCCATTCATAGTTTCGCTGACGATAGTACCCTTCACTCTAGTTTTCAGATTCCTAAACCTATTACTAAACCTGACTTGGAAAACAAACGCAGAGCGATGCAGATATCTCTTTCGCAGGATCTTAATTTAATATTGGATTGGGGCGCTAAAATCTCGTCCCTTTTAATGCATCCAAAACACAATCATGTTTCTTGTCGCGAAAGAGTCATCAAATACTCATCCTCTACTTATGAGCGGCCAAGTTTTACAGAGCAAAGACACCTTTAATCTTGTGGGCGTCACATTTGAAAGTAACCTTAACTGGCATAAACACATTGTATCTATAGCCACGTCAGCTTCAAAAAAGCTTGGATTTCTCTTTCGAGCCAAAAAGTATTTTTCCCTTCTAATTTATACACTTTATATGTGTCCCAAATCCGACCTCCCTTGGAATATTGTTCTCATATCTGGGGCATGACGTCCCCCACAACCCTAAGCATTCTTGATTCTATTCAAAGAAGAGCTATTCGTCTCATTAATGATCCTTCACTTACAGAAAGGCTTCCCTGTCTTGCACATCGTCGGGCTGTGGGGGATTTATCGCTTTTTTATAGGTACTTCCATGGCTTCTGCTCTGAAGAATTGTCCAGTATAGTTCCTTCACTTACGGTTCCCAACAGAGAAACTCGTGGTTCCGCGCGTATGCATCCCTATACGGTCCAACTGGATAGGCCCCGAACTTCCCACTTTGTTCGTTCTTTTATCCCTAGAGTTTCTAGGTTGTAGAACCTGCTGCCCGCGGAGGTCTTTCCTTCCCCCAAATCTTCAAGTATTTAAGTCCCGTGTCAACAAACTCCCTCTTACCTCGCTTAAGATACCCACGGTACATTAGTATTTAGGCTTTTAGCCTTCGTGGTTTGTCCAGAGATAAAAAAATATAAATACAATTTAACGGCAGAAATTAGCAACTCAAATATGCACCAGTAAATATTAAATAATTATATTGTTATTCGTTATTGTTATTTTAAAACCTGTATTGTTTTAATTTAGTGTTGTATTTTGTTAGGATGATCACAGTAATTGTTTGTCGGGCATTTATTATATTAATTTTAATTTATTGGATATTATTGGGTTGGTTAAATTATTATATAAATAAGTGAGAATGAATTTTTGGACATTTAAATAAATTTATTATAAACGTTTGTAATAAGCAATTATGTGATTTATCCGTGGCATGATGGTCAGTGACTATGCCTGGAAGACCAACTCCCGGCGCTGGAGAGACACATACAGGGGTGTTATAGAAAGTTGTTAAGAAAATTAAAGAGCAGATTCTAGTTTAAAAATGCGAAAAAGAGTTCATGTAGGTCTGAACATATTTCATTTTTATAATATGGGATGTTTAAACTATTCCTTCTTAAATAGTTAATTTTACATCATGGGGGAATGAGGTTTAATCGTTGTTAAAAAGGTACATTTTTGGTGATTTTTTTTTTGAGGACACTGTCAAAATTTGAATTTTAAATTCAATGGTAAAAAAGTGTATGTTTACCGATTTTATAGTAATAATAATAAACTAAAAAGCAAAAATGAACTTAAAAACTAAAAAAATCAACAAAAATCACTAAAAAGTTAAAAGAATAATAATAAAAAAATATTATATTTTTGTACAGACTTTAACAATGATATGTTTCTGCTTCTACTAAAAAAAAATGTATACAAATGTCCATTGAAAAAACCTATTAAATATTAAAATAATATTTTTATACAACCCCTAAAAAGAATGATGTTTTATAAATTGTTTTCTCTTCGATCTTTGCGACTTTCTAAAACTTTCAATTCTTATTTAAGTTTAGAAATAATTATATCATAATTATTTTTACTGGTTTAAAGCATGATACAAAGATTACAAAAAGGTAGGATCAACAGCGATTCAAAATTAGTTCGCTTTGCGCATGACGTAGCAATGTGACTTTTTTCGGCGCAATATTTAAATTTAGGCTCTAAAAGGCCTGCAGTGTTTGTGAATTTTGGTAAATTTTTAAATATGAGGACAAGTATGGGAATATATCCTTTTATAATAATAGTACTATTAATCTAAAAATATAATATTTGATGTTAACTAGCTTAAATTGTTAATATCAGCATAAACGGAACTTACGTAATAAACCACTGTTTAAAAGCACTTAAAAGCCAATTATCTCATACTTAACTAGTTTTAAACTCACACTCACAAAACTGCCAAAAAGCAAAGTAAAACGGCAAACAAACTGTTAAAAACACGAAAACAAACGTAGGGTTTCAACTCTGTTTACAAGTTTAGTCACATTACTACGTCAGAGACGGTGGTCACGTGATAAACGTCATGCGCAAGATTCTACCTTTTGTATTTGTTGTATCATGGGTTTAAAGTACTTGTTTTCTCCTTTTTATCTATCTTCGCTGGTCTAGTCAAGTCCTAACTAATCAGAAGTAACCTTTGTGTTCCGTGATTTTAGTTCCAGAGCGGGTTTCGGACGTCCCTTTTTTATTTAAAATCGTTTTTTAATGTTTCAAAGCACCTCTCATTTTACATTGTAATATTTCTTCCATAGATAAACCCTTTGTTAGTTTACATATTATACGTTAATAAAATCTAACCTAACTTAATTTAAAAACAAAAAATATGATGCAATACGATGCAAGCAACCCTCATGACACAATGTATTCACTCAGTGAATCAAGGGTTGCCTGCTTAGAGGCAAATTTATTTTTAGTGAACATAGGCTTAAATGGGATCGAGCGCTCCTTTTTAAAAAGTTTATTTCTTTAAGGCATGGTCATGAACATATTAAGCAAAATAAATTTGTCTTTGGTTGGAGGCATTCATCGTTGTACGATTATACGTCTCTTTTAAGTTTCTGAATTGCTAGTATACGCTTCCTTTTTTGGTTTTATTGCATTTTGCTAAAAGGCCAAATTATGACCCAGTAAATTCACTCCATTTTTACGAAGGGAATTTTTGTATAATAATAGATTTTAAGGGAGTTTTTGAATGATATAGATTTGTGCTTTTTATTTGTTAGAATAAATTGTTAATATTGTTAAATTTTATTATGAATTAGGTGGGTAATTGACCAAATGACCTTATAGACGAGCCGCGGCTGCTAGATGCCACTGGTTTTTGCAAAAAGAAAGCATAATTTTAATAACCCAATAAAATTACTTACTAGTGTAGAGCTTGAACTCAAAAAAAAAAAAAAAAAAAAATTTGTGACAGCTTACGAAGGCTGTCTAAGTACCAAACAGAGTTGGGTAGTATTCGAATACTCGGTATTCTAAATACTATTCAGAATACATTTGTGGGGTATTCGAATAGATTTATGTGTTTGGTATTCGGTATTCGACGGAATACTTTTTGGTCAGTATTCGGTATTCTTTATTCTGAATATCGTTTTTGAATATTCTGGTATTCGAATACTGGTATTTTATGAATATCACGATTATTTTATGAATATCACGTTACTTTTTATGCATCTTAAGGTTTTGCCGACAACGCAACGGGGTAAAATTTGATATAAGTCATACATATCATCATTTGCAAACTAACAGTTTAGGAAGTTACTTTTACAAATTAAAAAAAAAATGTAATTCAATATGTTTTTTAAATCTTGATCTCTTGTTTCTATGGTCCTTATAGGTAAGTAATTTTGAACAGATATAGATTTATTTTTGCAAACAAAAATATATCTAAATTAATTATTTTTACTTCTTTCGGGTGTTGCTATTAAAAAACAAGTAACATAACATGGTACAACATATAAAAAGTGACATTGCAAACTATGTTTTCTATGTATTAGGTTAGACTAATATGTATTTATCTCCATTTTACACAAAAGGGATGTGTATAATATATTTTATTATGTCAGTTTAAATCATGACTTCTGGTAAATCGTAGATAGTATGTACATGTATCCCCATTCCAAAAGTAAAGTCAATAGTTAAAAAAAAAAGAAAACCTATTTTTGGAAAATTTGGGAGACGTCTTGTATGCTTGAAATGATTAGTTTTTAAGCAAGAACAAGGTACGCCACTTCATTTTTGTTATGGAAAAACGTAGAAAAATAAGAATGAGTTGCCTTTTCAAGAGAAAGGAGTTTTTTTGCTCTTCAGTATTCGTGAATACCCAATCATGGTATTCATGAATACCGAGTCTTTGAATACTTTTTTTGTAGGTATTCGAAAATATTCGGTTTTCGTATTCGAATAGCAAATTTCAGTATTCGACCCAACTCTGGTACCAAACTACCGTTAGTGCCGGAGCTTTGGATATTTTATAAAAAAGTATTTTTTGACTCAAAAACAAACAACAAAAATTTTAAAACAACCCGTATATGTATTCTTTACTAATCTGTTACAATGTAAACATTTAAATTTACACTTGAAAGGGGTTATTGCACCAAAATCACCCAACACATAATAAATCTTCTTCTATGTCAAGGTGATAGAAAATCGATGCGAACTATTTCGCAACTATGCAGGCTTTGCGGAAGTTTGGAATTTTGATTTAATAGGAATCGGCCACGCGTCCAATAAGAAAATGGGATTATTAATGGTTAAAGTTAAAGTTGGAGTGAATGTTGGACGGTAAATGAAAGAGATAAAGGATAAAAATGAAGGAAAGGCTGTTGAGGAATTGACTAACAAAAACTTACCTGTAAAAAGTGTGGGAAAATGACTCTTACAGGTTGTCTGGTTGAAATTTAACACTCTACCTACAAGGTTTCTTGTTGGATATATTAAAAAAAAGTTAATAGAAAGTTACTCAAATAAACTATCCTCAAAAATATAGTCCCTGGGCCAGTAACGAAATTTATTTCGTGATAATAACATTTTTAAAACCCTTTTATGGAAGTTCCTTTTGACGAGTCTACCACGAATATTCATACCGCCATATATTGGAAGCGGCGCGTTAACCCAGCCTGTCAATGTCAAAAGTTTCGGGTGTCGTACCGGGAAACGCATCACTTTTTTGTCGGACAAGTTTAGCACAATGTTTTGCATGCAATTTTTAAACATTGTGCCAAAATCGTAAGGAATACAGTTACGAAACCCGCCCAATCAAATACCCAACATGTCAGACAACATACCTTAGATTTTATGTTCCCCAAAGTAAACAAAATTTGGACCTAAATACTAAAATAAATAATAATGCTATTAAGAGATCAGCATCTACCAGGTTTTTGGGGTTAACCATGGATCAGAATCTTAACTGGAAAGAACACTGTACTTTACTAGGCTCTAAATTAAACCAATTTTGTTATTTAATCAGAAATTTAAAAACAGTTGTATCCAATAAGAAAATTCTTTCAGTGTATAATGCATATATTGCATCACGAATCTGTTATGGGATAGTGTTCTGGGGCTCAAAATAAGTCAGGAATACTTAAAGGCAATGATGTGCATGAACACTTCACTCGCTCTGGTGACAGTCTGCGGATTCCATTTCCAAGTTAAATATAACAAAAAAGTCGCCAGATTATCTAGGAATTAGGGTGTTTAATAAACTACCCCCGTATATAAAAAATAGTAGAAATCTATATGTGTTTAAAAACTAGTCAAACCTTACCTAATAGGTTTAGAATGTTATAGTTTAGATGATTATTTTTCAGCGTAAGAACATTAGGGAAATTTTAGATAAATTATTGTTATATTTTAATCTGTTTTAAATTCGCCTTTGTAACGTAAGTTTTAATTTATATTTTAACAAGTGTTTTGCTATAATATGTTTGTATTTGACAAAAAACATGTATTTATTCATTGACGAAATCCATACATTTGTTGTACCTGAATGTCATTGGAATAATAAAGTATTATTATCTTTAAAAGATCCAACACGACGTATCTCATGGCTCCGACCCCATAGGGCGTCGTGCGGAAGGCCATCCATATCGAAGACCACTCCTCGCGTCCGCTCGGTCAGTGATCTTCGGCCAAATTCATTTGCCTCAGTAGACGAAGGGATCCAAGGACAACAGATTTCTGCATCTTCATCACCAGTTGTTCGGGTGTATTTTCACATGCTGGAATGTACCTCATTTCCCTTAATATGTTATTCTTCATGCCTCCCAAAACGCCAATAATCAGGACAACCAATCGCACGGTATACTCCGGATAAAGCCTCCGAAGTTCGCCAAGAAGATCTTTATATTTGGCTCGTTTCTCCCGTTCTTTTATATCGATGTTAGTTTCCGCTGGAGCGGAGAACTCTATTACATACATGGTGTGGTTTGTCTTATCAAGGAAAACGATGTCAGGTTTATTCGCTTGAATTTGATGCGTTGTTGGAAACGCGTAGTTCCAGTATATGCGACAGTTGTCATTTTCCACTACTGCCTCAATGTCTCCGGGAGCAAACGGCAGTATTGCTGTTTCATCGATGCCGTAGTAATGCCTCAGGTGATAGTAAAGTACCCGAAGAGCGTTATTATGCCGATTGATGTAGCTATTGACAGCATGCACTGGACAAGCTGACAATAAATGAATAAGGGTTTCGGGTTGCTGTCGACAGGCTCGACATGCGGTGTCCAGAACGTTGGAAAATTGGCTTCGGTACACCAATGTGTTTATCACCCCATCTTGGCATGCTAGTAAGAATCCTTCGGTCTCAGACTTAAGCTCGGCGGATTTCAAAAACGCAAACGTAAGCTTTCGAGATAGATCGAGTCTATTGATGTTTCTGTAAAAGACTCCGTATTATTATTATTATTATTATTATTATTATTATCAATGGGTCTTATGGTTTCCTAACTGTAACACTTACGATTTTTGGCACAATGTTTAAAAATTGCATGCAAAACATTGTAAAATTTGTCCGACAAAAAAAAGTGACGCGTTTGCCCGGTCCGACACCCGCACATTTGACCTTGACAGGCTGGGTTAACGCGCCGCGCCGCTTCTAAATATGGCGGATGAATATTTGTGGTAGACTCGTCAAAGCGAACCTCCCTAAAAAGATTTTAAAAGTGTTGTTATCATAAAGTGAATTTCATGTCTGGCTCAGGGACTAATAGAATTATCTCGCCGGTAGCGCAGTATACAAGGTCTTTGATCTTTAACACAGCGGGTCCGGGTTCAATTTCCAGCCAGGGAGACATTTTTCGCCAGTAGATATTTGAAAATAAAGCCTGTGGTGGCACTAAGGCGTTGTCTAAAAGGTGCTTTAAAATACAAAAACTGCATGTATGAATAAAAAGATGGGTTAAAAATCTAAAATTCAGATATCCGCGGTACTCTGGTACTTAAGCATAAGCCTCCGTGAGCTGTCTCACAAAAAGTCAGTGGCGTACTTTTTTCTAAATAATATAAGTTGCGGTGCCCACTGAGACGCCACTGGACCCAATAATAACAATCTGGTTAGGACTTAATAGACACCTTATTACTTTAAATAAATGTACCAAATTTAATCCAAATCCGCCTAAGCATATTCAAAATATTTAGAAAAAACTGTTGTTTTTTTAAATTAAATTTTAACGCCATGTATCCCAGTAAGGAAGCAACTCCGGACATATATTTATAGAAACTTTTTTTCATAAAATAACATAAAGAGTCACACCCTAAAATTTCTGTACCGTTGTTAGAAAACACCCTGTATAATGTGTTTAGACCAGTTAAGGTTTATTATTAGAGAAATATTGCACAGTAAAATAAGACCAGGTACTAATAATACCGGCGTTATTTTGACATCTGAGCTTGCGCAGATGCATGGTGGGATAGGGACTCCCTTAATAAGGATAGTGCCTGGCTTTATTTATCTCAGTTTTAGGTCGTGCCTTATTTTGGTCTTATTTTAACTTCGGAACTGTTCGTGTAAACCGTATGGCTGCCGACCACAAAATCCAAAAGTTTTTAGAACTAAAAATACTTAAAACCTTGCTTTTTCACATGTAATTCTGTAATTGTGTAAAACAAAACCCTAAAACACAAAACAATAGAGAAACACAACTAAAATTTTTGCCCCTTTTTTTTAGGTTAATGGTACTGTCAACATGATTTTCAATAACTCTAAATTATGGGTACAAGCACTATTTAAATAAGGCCGGTATTAATAATTTCCGAGCTTAATAAGGCAACTTGCAATAATTCTCTATTAAATGTGACGCCCACAAGATTAAATGTGTCTTTGCTCTTCGGAATTCATAAATAGAGATTAAGCATTTGATGATTTTTTTGTGACAGGGAACATGATTGTGTCTTGGATGTATTATATCTACACTTATTATATTTTTTTTTAATTGACTGGAAAATTGAATTTTCCACTCAATTTTTAAGCGGAAAATGCTATTTTACAGGACTAATTTACTTTCCGGTCCCTAGTTTACTTGCCGGTCTCTCATTTACTTTCCGGTCCCTGATATCAAAAAATCCTGTTAGCCATGACAAAAATTGTCAGAGTTCAATTGTTACTATTTGACAGTTCAAGATATTGTAAAGTAAAGAAAGCATCATTTTGCCAAAATGGAGTCAGACATGGAAAATCCAGATGAAATAATTGAAGCAGCGTCCTTATTGTCGTGTTTAAATATAACACTAAAAATTTACACAGTTTTTTTTTCCGGTCAATTAAAAACAAATTATGTACGATACTCGACCAGAAATAATTTTTACGGGTCTCCTCAAAACTACAGGACTCGCCTACGGCTCGCCCTGTAAATGTTTTTCGTCGACCCGTAAAATACCATTTCCTACGACCACTTGTGAAAATAGCAAATAGCACACTGATTTCATGCATAGAAAATGCGTTATATCACACTAGTGTTGCAAAGTACTTTACAGCACTAGTGTTGCAAAGTACTTTACAACACTGGTGTGATACATATTATGATGTAATTCTAAAACTGCTATTGGTTTTGCAAGTGACATATTTATTGTAGTGACAGTAAAAAATCTTTTTATTTACCTTAAACGGTAGAACCCAAATTAGCGAAAATCATCTTATTTTATATTTATTAAAATTTACGAAAAAATAAAAACATAAACAAAAATATACATAACCACAAACTTTAACTGACTGGCACAGTGTTGTCTAACCTTTTGTATTTTGTGAGTGTTGTACATTTACAATTTTTATATTTATTATATTTTGTATTATAATGTATAGTTGGTTGCCTAAGCATGATTGTCATAAATTAATAAATCTAGTGACTCAGGCATTCGACTATTGGCGCGGTGATTAGCCGTGGTGGTACAGTTCTGTTAAGATGGCTAAATTGTACTTTTGTGTATTTTTGAATAGTTTACTTTTATGAAATATAGTTCTTAAAAGTGCATTAATGGCTTTTTATTGTTAGCACAACAATAATACATATTTTTTCTTAAAAATATGAGGAAAAACTGTTATTTTTACTTAGTTTTACATGTGATGTTCAGTTTCATTAACTCGTTTTACCAATTTTACCCCACCCAGCACCCCTTTTCACTCCCCGATCCCGTAAGTTTATTTACTGATATTTTTTAAAAAACGGAATATTTTGGATATGGACCACTTACGTTTTATTTAGAAGAGTGTCTAAAATATGTAAGAATCGATAATTTTTAAAAACCCTTATAATAGCAGAAAACCGTATTAAACTATTAGCGTTATTACCTAACAAAACCATACAATTTTTATTAAGTGAGGGCCTTTTAAATTCCAAAATGATAAAAGTTATATAATGCTTCTAGGTAGGTGATTTTCGATGTAAAAATATTGTCAAAACAGTATAATATAGCAGTGAGAAAAAGTATATATCACACTAGTGTTGCAAAGTAAATATCACCCTAGTGTTGCAAAGTTCTCAATTGTTTTTTATTTTTTCTGAACAGACAAACTTTAATTTATTTATTTTTTGGTAAATAATTTGTGGTCGTAGGAAAAATAGTGTACAGTACTCGTGTGAAAATGACTTTCTTACACTCGTGGGTTTGTCGCACTCGGCTAACGCCTCGTGCTACAATATTCCCACTCGTGTGAAATTAGTCATTTTCCACACTTGTAATGTAATATACTATTTCCGGTCTAGTAACGTAAATAGCTATTTTCGTCGACCCGTAAAAATACCATTTTCCGGTCTAGTAACGTAAATAGCTATTAAATGGTCACTTTTTTAAATTTTGCTAGAAGGCGCAAACTTTACTACGTATAGCACAATCCTTAAATTAAAATT
>JACEGR010010123.1:0-21032 GCA_014170235.1 Listronotus bonariensis
AGAAGGCTGAGTAGGCTGGAGCCTAGGGCGGCGTTTTTTAGGGGGCGGCAGATTTTGTACTTCATAAATTGTTTAGTTGATTTCGATTTTCATTATGTATGTAAAAATGAAAGTGAGGACCTTTTTTAATAATTTTAATTTTGGCAGCAGAGCCACTATATTGCAACAAAGAAACATAGCCTTCTTATTTTTAAGAGATAATTATTTTCTTCATCACTATGTCATCTAAATCCATTATTACTATTAGTTTTTAATAAATTCTATTAAATTTATTTAAAAACTGTCAAGTTTTAAAACTAGTGACACATGAACTAAAAGAAATAATGACGAAATCAAAGGTAACTTGACCGTTATTGTTACGTTTACTGTTACATTGCATAAATTAATATTTAAGTTTATTGTAGTAGGCATTGAAACAAAACACTAATTCAAAGTGTGAAAAAAAAGTTATGCACTTTATGTAGTGTACTAGAATAAAGTACTTTTACTTTATCAAAACGATTAAAAAAACATATTTTTTTTTTTAACGTTCGCGTTCGTGGTAAAAAGTGTTTTTATTACCACCGTATACTTGGTGTTTAATTAGAAGTTATATCCACTTTAATTATATGTCATTATGGGGATTAAATTTTTCTCCAAATAGATAAAACTTTATCACTTGCCGCATATACCTATAAAGTTTCTGAAAATATAATAATATAATTTTATAACTGATATGCTTCTAAAATAACTATAAACATAAATGGTATTATATTTTTCTAAAAAGTTGTTTTTATCGCTTTTTAATATTTTCACTTTTGCACGAGAACCTTTTAACAAAACAATTTGTTTATCTGAACTAATATATTAGTTTCTTAATTAGTAAATAAAAAAGGTAATTACTGTGTGTGTGTTTTTTAAATGGATCTGTTTTAAAACACTATGGGTAAGTAGAATAATTGTATTATAATATATTTTAGATTTTTCGGTCAAAGTTAGAGTGTTTTTACGTCACTTCACCAAAAAAAACAGAAAAAATAAATATATATATATATATATATATATATATATATATATATATATATATATATATATATATATATATATATATATATATATATATATATATTTATTGATTGTAGAAACAGCAAAGAAAAAAGGATATTTTCTTAAAGTTAAAAAACGACATTTTATTAGATTTGGTCTCCTAAGTAGTTTTTATTAAATAAGGCAACTTTAATTCGAATGTCTTAAAACAGCTGCTTAGAGCAATATTCATTTGTTGTGTATAAAGCATAGGAGAGTTTTTTGTTTTACCCACGACGTTTTGGAGAAATTCAAAGTAGTGTAGATTGCGTCCTCCAGTAGACACATAAACATTTAATCGGGGTACAGACGGACAAAAATTACAGCAATAATTAATAGTTTAAAAAAACTAAAAAAACACGCTTTTATATGCAACCGAACTAAAAATTAAAAAATAATTTTTCATAAAAAAAATATTTTCACTTCATAGTAAAAAGCGTGGGGTGAATTTTACTATTTTTTCATAACTTTTCCATCATAGATATTGGCAAATATAATAATTATAACATTTAATATATTAAGCACCCCACGCTTTTTACTATGAAGTGAAAATATTTTTTTAATGAAAAATTATTTTTTCATTTTTAGTTCGGTTGCATATAAAAGCGTGTTTTTTTTTTTAAACTATTAATTATTTTTCATTTTTTAGTTCGTTATATCAATTAATTTTTTAAAAATAAATGCTCCAGTTTATTCACTAAAAATTTTTTTCGCCATTTTGTCAAGATTAGCAAAGTTTTTCAGATTTACTTTCTGAAAATACCCTAATATAAAATTTGAGTAAAATCGATTCAGATCGAACTCTTGAAATGGCCGGTGGTTGGTACCACTGGGACGTACAGGTGACAGATGACACTTGGTGGAAAATAACCAGCCCCTTTTTTATTAGTTCTGTGCCCCTGTATATCAAATTTGGTCAAAATGGGGGTTGCTCCAACTTTCGAAACAATTACCCAATTTGCATAAATAAGACAAATATTTTTTAAAATATTACCTTTTTAAACTAAAAAGAAATTTACCATAAATGTTTTTTTCTAAATATGAGTTTACTTTAGTTTACTTACCTTAAGTGATATTTTAATGTAGTTTGCTAATCTCCATTTCCAGTCTTTGTCCTAATCTAACATTCGGTACAAGTACCTAACACTCAATAAAGGCCTTCTTTTAGAAAGTATAAATGGAAGATGGTATAAAAGTTATATGCAATAACTTGTTAGTTACTTTTATTTGCTTCTTGTATTTCAATTAAAGTGTATACTTTGTTTTTAATAGCTTAGTTAACTGATTTTTTCAACTTTAATTTCACATTAAAGGAATTTTAGGTTATGTTATGACTGTGAATTTTGTCAGATGTCAGTTGGTAATACAGATTTCTGTTTTATGACCGCCTGTTTTAAAAAACAAGTGAAGGTTATTCGTTCGTTAAAAAAGCGTGTTAAAAAAACAGATGAAGGTTATACGCTCCCGGAACGAATACGTTCAGCGAACGAATGAGTTCAATTTAGCAGAATTGAGCCCCTGGTCCCCAACCCGTCGGCAAATGTTGTCAAGTTCGATTATTCAATTGTCTAATCTGGCGCATCCGCCAGAACGTACGTTTTTTCACTTTTCGGGTTTTCCTGGAAAATGCTGGAACTTAACGGGATACTGTTTTTAAATTTTTCTAATTTTTAGTTCGGTTGCATATAAAAGCGTGTTTTTTTAGTTTTTTTAAACTATTAATTATTTTTCATTTTTTAGTTCGTTATATCAATTAATTTTAAAAATAAATGCTCCAGTTTATTCACTAAAAAATTTTTTCGCCATTTTGTCAAGATTAGCAAAGTTTTTCAGATTTACTTTCTGAAAATACCCTAATATAAAATTTGAGTAAAATCGATTCAGATCGAACTCTTAAAATGGCCGGTGGTTGGTACCACTGGGACGTACAGGTGACAGATGACACTTGGTGGTATCAAGCAGTGGTTATAATAATATAATGGATTTTTTTTTCCTGGCGATCCTAATCAGGATAACGCGATACTGTTTGCAGATTATTGCATTGTCATGGGTCCTTAATACGTGTGCAAAGTTTCAAAGAAATCGAATAGCTGGAAGTTGGTTAAAATTAGGCTCAAAGATTCCGTTACATAGATAGCCAGATGGATAGATAGATAGATAGTTACAACCCAAGTTAATAAAAGCGTGTTAAAAATGACAATAACCCCTATGTGGGCACTGCGCAGTCCTCTTGTGGGCATGCAGCAGTAAATAGCGGAAAACAATCAACAGGACCGGGTTTGGAAATTTGGTATACGGGGGTTTGTTGGGGCGCTTATCACGAATCTGAAAGTTTTTTTTAAACGTTTTTTTCTCGAGATATTCATCATCAAAGTTAAAATTCAATTCTTAGTAAATATAGTAAAAAAATGAATAGATTGACCTTGATGACCAATATCTCAAGATCGAAACGTTTCCAAAAATATATTTTAGATTAGAAAAGAATTTTTAATTCTTAACATCTTTTTATTTATAAAAAAATTTGATATAAAAAATAAAGGTAGTTTCTTCTTGGGCAAAACCTTGTATACCACTGCAAACAAATAATATCTAATAATTTATAGGTTAAGACCATTTTTTTAGGAAATAACTTTTTTGTTAAATTAATAATAAAAATGTTTTTCATATAGTGCGAACTTAAATAGACATGTAGACACATAAAATGTGTTAAGAATTGTATGGTTTTCCAAATATAGGGTGTTAAATTTTAAAAAAATCGTACTCCTGGACTTTACAAGAAACGGGAAAAAAATTCTATTGAAAATTATTTTTAATTATACAGGGTGTCCCACCGCGAACTGCTGCTATCGATTTCTCGAAAAGTATACGCTTTTAAAAATTTTGAAAATAGGTACCATTATGAAATCAGTGGGGAACAACTAAAATATTTCGATAGATCTACCACTTCGGGTTATACCGAAAGTTCATGCCAACTTCCCTATTTTAAATGGAACACCCCATATCATTTATTTTAAGATTCTACGGGCAATTCTAAAAATAATTTATATCCTAATGCTCTATACCTAAGTCCAACCGTTTTTGATTTATTTTAAATTGTATGTCAAAAATGACGTTTGCAAGCCATTACATAACCATAACATTTTTCTAAACAAAAGCCTTTAATATGAGTTGGGGTTGGGTTTCTTGTAGATAAATAACTACTTTAGTAGAATGTATTAATATTTTAACAATTAATAAATACAGAGTGGTTATAAATAATCGTTAAAAATTACAACGACAAAAACCTTAAAAGTATTTTTTTAAATGGACATCCCTATCTTTTATCACCTTATCCTATTAAGCATTTAAAATAAGGGTAAGTTTGTATAAGGATGTCTATGCCAAGGGGTAGGTAGGATGTAGTTGTCTATGATGCCGCATTTCGTTGTCCAGGCCAACTAGAAGCCAAACTAAGCTGTTCTTAAAAGCATTGTTAGAATAGATAAATAATTGTAATAAAATAATAAATTTGTTATTATTTTGAAAACCATACAGTTTTTGGAATGAAAATCCTTAAACAAACTTTTCTTATTATTATTTCTTAATAGGATAAGATAATAAAAATAGGGTTTAAAAAAAATGACTTTTAAGGTTTTTGTCGTGATACTTTTTAAAGATTATTTTTGACCACTTTCTATATATTAATTGTAAAAATAATAATATAGTCCACTATAGTAGTTCTTTCTCCACGAGAAACCCAACTCCAACTTATATTAAAGGTTTTTGTTTAAAATAAATTAATGATTATGTAATTTCTTGCAGACGTCATTTTTGACATAAAATTTAAAATAAGTCAAAAACGGTTGAACTCAGATATAAAATATTATACATAAATTATGTTTAGAATTTTACGCAAAATCTAAAAACTAATAATATATGGGATGTTCTATTTAAAATAAAGAAGTTGACATAAACTTCCGGTATAATCGGAAGTAGTAGAGCACTTAAAAATTTTTAGTTGTATGTACCCACTGACTTTAAAATTAAAAAAAAATTTCAAAGCTTACTTTTCAAGAAAATCAGTTTCCGGTGTGAAGCCTGCATTCTACAAATAGTTATAAAATAATATCTAAAACACTAAAAAATGTTTTTGTGTGGGCCAGGCATATTTAATTATGTAAATGTTATTTTATTCTTCGAAAACTAAGCAAAATAGGAAAATACCTCATGCATTTTTACTTGCCTAATCCAGAAAATTTAACTTTTATAAAAATCAGCTTACATTCTTTTATCAAAAATATTCGTTGAGGTACCGACCAGGATGCCATTGGATTAAGTAAATTCAATGGTAATAGGCCTTTTAATCTACAAATAATACTGCCAAATTTTACCAAAATCGGATGAGGGATATTAAAGATATTAACAAAACACCGATTTTTTTTTTAAAGTTAAACATCCTGTATCTGAGAAACAACGCATTTTCGGGCCCATGTTTATGTAAACTTTTCTTTGTATTTTCCCAAGTTAAAAGCTGCCCTTAAATTTTCACTTGTAATGCCTCTAGTGCTAAATTAATTTCCTGAAAATTTGTTAAGGCCACGAGAATTTTCTTAAAATATTTGTGGCCGAGAAAAAAGCTGCCCTTAAATTTTCACTTGTAATACCTCTAGTGCAAAATTAATTTCCGGAAATTTTTCAAGGCCACGAGAATTTTCTTAAAATATTCGTGGCCGAGAAAAAATTTTCCGGAATAATTTAAGCACGTGTGGTATTCGGTAAGAAAATTTCACACCAAGTTTGTGTTAAATTATATTCTTTTAAATTAATATTTGTAACTTTGACACGAGCTTTAAAATTTAACTATAAAATAAATATTTTTCATTTTACGAATTGTAGTTGCAAATATATGTAATTTTAGAGCTTATCATTGTTTATTCTTTTATATTACATACACTTATATTACTACAGTTGGTAAAAATAGTTTATTTTAATTTTTTTAGACCCATACCTTGCTTTCGTTTGTTCTTCACTTATGTCTAGTACCTCAGTGTTATGATATTATTCTACTAACTGTAGTTGTATAAATTGTCATTTAGGGTCTTAAAACCTTACATTATTTTATATTATGGTATGTCTGAAATATTACAACTGGTACAAAATAGCATTTTCTTTAATTATGTATGTGAATGACAGACATGACGTTAAAACAAATTCAATGACTATGTCAAAAAATTCCACTATAATTCGCTCCAGGGTATCCCAGCCAGGAGAAAAAAAATCCGATAAATACTTGTGGTTTTATGGTAATGCAACCAAAACTACACATTTGATTGGTCAAAAAACAGTGGTGTGGAATTTTCATAACAACATTCTGTATACCAGATGCTATTGGTTCAAAAAAATTTCGAAAAGAAAGTTAATTTTTTGGTTTGCTCTCTCCACTAATCACAATTTTTATTTTGTGCGCATTGTGCAGTAAATAACTTTACTAAAGTACTCGCTAACTGTGAAAAGAAATTAAAATATTAATTAAAGTTAATACATTTAAAAAAAAGAGCGTATTTTCAATAAACCTGCGCACGTGGTAATTTGGGATTTCCCGATCGTAAAATCAACCGATGCCGCCGGGCCCGTAGGCCGTATTTAGTCATTTGGTGATCGTTTTTGATTGGTTTCTGTGACTTGCCCTCATATTTTTGCTTAGTTTTGCAAAAACAGAATTAAATCATGATACGTTGTATCGTGTTGTTTTGCAATAGCAAGAAGCCAGTAATTTCCTAATTAAGATAAGTTTTTTTAATCTTTGCGACATCTCACGAAAGCATATGCCTAAGTTGTAAGGTGTAGAAAAAAATTTATTGCATAATAATTTATGCCAGACAAAAATTCTAGCTAATGTAAATGGCCAAAAGTGTATTCTATTCTATTCTATTTTCGGTTTTTGGCTTTCCCACGTAATGTATTCAGCCATTGTCAAGTGGTTGTATATCCAATAGATTTTTTTTTGTTTACAATAGCCAGAATTTCTGTCTAATATAAATATCATGCAATAAATGCCAGATGTAAACCTACCCTTAATTTGATAGAATTATAAAATTTTTATTACAATGACATATGTCATTTTTTGACACTTACGCTTTGAAAAAATTATTTTTTTGTATTCCAATCTAGAGTGCCATGATTAGGCTGAACCGGTTTATTTTAACTCAAGTAGCCATGGAAAAATGAAAGTAGTCGCTTTTGTTTTTACAACTTCTTAGGGCGGAGTTTAGGTGTGCATAATCCTATTTATGGTCATAACTCCTTTTTTTAATGAACAAGGGGGCTCGTTAGAATATTCTAAAAGATCATTTTTTCGAATAATTTTGGTACCATATAGGCGGTTTTTATTGTAAAAACATTTAATAAAATTATTTTTAACCGACCATTGTGCTACATGATATTATCAATTTATGACAAAATTATGAATTTTTTATGTGTAGAAAAAGTCTTTTTCGAAAACCGGCCTATGTGGTACCAAATTATCCGGACTAAAATGCTTCTTTAGGCTATGCTAATGAGCCACCCTCATTTCATTTGAAAGAAAAGGAGTTATGATAGGATTTTGCCTACTTGGACGTCTTACAAACAAAAGACGACTAATTTCATTTTTTCGTGGATATATGACTCAAAATAAACCGTTTTACTACATTTTTAACAGCAGAAGTGTCAAAAAATGACATGTGAGGTGTCATTGTATTCAAAATGTCATATTCTATCGAAATAAGATAAAATATACCGGCGGTGTTATTTAAAAATTTAAAGTAGCAGTCATTTCCGGTTAAAGCGGAAGTAATGGAAAGCAATTAAATAGACGAATCTATCCAAAATTATGTGAAATAACGACATACCAAATTTCATTTTTCCATCTTAAAAGGTAAAAAACTCATAGGGGGAAACCACCTGTGAGAAACACTCATTATAAACCTATAATAAAATGTATAAATATGGTATCCAACAAACAAAATACCTTGGCCTATTTTCTTTATAAATAAAACCAATACAAAGTGTAAAAGGTTCTCATATCTGGGGCATGGCGTCCCCCACAACCCTAAGCATTCTTGATTCAATCCAAAGAAGAGCTATTCGTCTCATTAATGATCCCCGACTTACAGAAAGGCTTCCCTTTTTGCCCATCTTCGGGCTGTGAGGAATTTATCGCTGCTTTTGGGTACTTCCATGGCTTCTGCTCTAAAGAATTATCCAAAATAGTTCCGCCACTCGCGGTTCCCACCAGGGAAACCCGTGGTGCCGCGCGTATGCATCCCTATACGGTCCAACTAGACAGGCCCCGAACTTCCCACTTTGTTCGGTCTTTTATTCCTAATGTTTCCAGAATGTAGAACCTGCTGCCCGCGGAGGTCTTTCCTTTCCCCCAAATCTTCAAGTATTTAATTCTTACCTCGATTAAGACACCCACGGTACCGTTAGTATTTAGGCTTTTAGCCTCCGTTGTTTATCCAAAGATTTAAAGAAAAAATAGCTGGTTCTGTTGATAACCTGTGATCAGCTGTTTATTATTTTCTAGCAGTCTGTAAAATCTCACTGGACATGACCGCTAACACCCTGCACGAAGCCCATGCAGGGATAATTTAGATTCTCGCTTCTCGCTGTATTCATAAATATTGTTCTCGGAATCATTGATAACAACCAGAAATAGCTATTTACGTTACTAGACCGGAAAATGGTATTTTACGGGTCGACGAAAAACATTTACAGGGCGAGCCGTAGGCGAGTCCTGTAGTTTTGAGAAGACCCGTAAAAATTATTTCCGGTCGAGTATCGTACATAATTTTTTTAATTGACCGGAAAAAAAACTGTGTAAATTTTTAGTGTTATATTTAAACGACAATAAGGACGCTGCTTCAATTATTTCATCTGGATTTTCCATTTCTGACTCCATTTTGGCAAAATGATGCTTTCTTTACTTTACAATATATTGAACTGTCAAATAGTAACAATTGAACTCTGACAATTTTTGTCATGGCTAACAGGATTTTTTGATATCTGGGACCGGAAAGTAAATGAGAGACCGGAAAGTAAACTAGGGACCGGAAAGTAAATTAGTCCTGTAAAATAGCATTTTCCGCTTAAAAATTGAGTGGAAAATTCAATTTTCCGGTCAATTAAAAAAAAATATTTATAATCCATTAAAATTATGTCATGTATAAAAAGGAACAACAAAGCGGAATGGACTATGTAAAAGTGCTCACGGCAGTACACGGTACTAAGTAAATCATTCAAAACCAATACGTACTATTTTATAAATTTTCCAAAGCCCTGTCTGGAATATCGCAAAAATTATTAAATCATTAAGCAATTTAGATATTAAATCATGTATAAAATGTGAATGAAAATTGTAAACATTAATTCCATTTATAACTTTGTGACTAGTAAACAAATGGTGACACCTAACTTCTCAATCAGCTCACTTTTTCCCATTTTTCAACCCCACGACTTTTTGCCACCTTTTCTGGATGGTTTTTTTCCAGTACCTAATTTATTTGTTTGTGGAGGTAATATTCCTTGCCCAGCTATTGTTGATGAAAACTGTACAAAGGGCGGCTGCCCTTGTGCTCTTTGTTTGATGAGACGGTCTATTGTTTTTTTGTCATGAATTTTAATGTGAAATCACAAATTTGCCAAAAATATGTCCGTTTTCCTTATAATTAGAGGCATTTAAAAGTCTTGTAGTTAAAATTGTACTCTTATATTTAGTAAAAAACTGCTAAGTAATAGTTTTTTGAAAAAATATGAATAATTTTGCAAAATTTGGGCTTTATTAATAAAATTTGATTATTTCTTGAAAAGAAATATTTATAATTACCACAATGTTCCTCTTTAGGCTAATAGCATATGGTATATATTTGATGTGAGGTCCCATGTCACAGTTTTTAGATTTAAAAAAATCTTAGGGCGGCCTAGATAATAACTTTTGCTTGTAAACTCATTCAACAACTAAAATTAATCGACAATGTTTTTTTTAATATCTTTACTATTTTTTATAATAGGGAGGTTTATACTTAAGATAGTGTTATGGCTATTTTTGTTATCAAAAACCAGAATAATGGCACAAACCTGTAAATTTTATCAAGAACTAATACTGGGACAGGAGTATTACATATATAGCCCAAACTATCCTGAAAATTATCCGGGTGGAACTAATTGTATATGGGATTTAAGAACTGTGTATGGAACAAAAATCTTTTTGTCCTGTAATGTATTAAATTTACCAAAAGTAAGTATACAAACTGCACAATAGTTAATATGTAAAATTTGAAACCCCATCCCCCGTGATTTTACTTGACAAAATAAGGGTAGAGCTTCATATATTTTTTTCAAAATGTCATTCGTTTTCGAGTTACAAGCCGTCAAAATTCAATTTTTATTATGGTTTTTTCGCCATATTGCATTTATTTTTTAACCAATCCAGTTGATATTTGGCACACAAATCTAGCTTTGCAGATTCTAAAATTTTAAGATAAAAGTACTTTTTTAAAATACCGCCAGAGGGCACTTTACCTAAAACTTAAAATTTATTTACATCATAACTTTTGTAATTTGACAGGCGCCATTTTATAGACAATTAAAAACTTAAAAAATAACGTACTCTTTATTAAAGTCGATAAACCTCACCGTTTAGGCACCAATAGACATCAAAGTTTTCATTAATTTCAATCAAATTACCTACATACATACAGGGTGTCCAGTAACTCAACCGACAAACTTAACCAAAACTTCATATAATCCTAAACGTCTTAGTTTTTAAACTACGGTGTGTTAAATATAAAAAAAAAATAATATTTAATCCGTCGTCGTAGATTTTGTTTCCTTGACGTTTCGCCGGCGCGAGTGGTTGGCATCCTCAGAAGGTTCCTAGTAGACTACTTGCGTCCTTCTGACAATAATAGGTAAGGTGACCAACTTACTTAAATTTAAAAAACAAATTATTTATTGATTTTCGGGAACAAAAAAAATTAATACACAAATGAATTTTTATTTGATATATACAAATATTTTTTAACTACCACTCGACGCTCTTCTAGGTTTAGTTTTTGTCTAGTGAATTTTTTTATGGCATATTAAAATTCACCAAAATAATTAACAAAATTGCAGGCAATTGCATGAAAAAAAATTACAGCAATTTAAAAAAACAAAAAAGTCAGATTGCGCAGATCAAAAAATTGCAGTTAGAAAAGTTTTATGCAAGAAATTTTTAAAACTTTAAAACAGCTGAAAAAACAAAGTTGCGCCAATTTTCATGGGTTTTAATGCGAAAATATGGCCACAGTTCAAAATACTTAATTTTTTAACGCTCATTATGATGATTCTAGATCTAGTGGGTGCATTTTAGGCAGTGACGTAGCGTGCCCTGGAGGGGCCCGTATCACAATGAATTAGCAGGTTCAAAGAAAAAATATTTGATGATAAAAAGGTCCTCACTTTCCAAAGAACAATGTTTTTCTTATTTTTTTTGGTTTCCATCAAAAAATTTTGAAATAAATAAAAAAGCCGACAGTTTCACAGCACCAAACTTGCCTTTGCACTACACACGTTTAAGGGTCCCTATAACTCGGGGGCCGTATCATTGATACGGCTGATACGGCGGTAGCTACGCCCCCGATTTTAGGATATATGTTTATAGGAAAACTTTGTAATCTTAAATATATGCCCTTAAAATATATAATAAATTTTTAAACATAGTAACAAATATTTTAGTCACCCAATTGCAATGGAGATAAACTATCAGTATCACCAACTGGTAACGCAAATTTTTACGATGCTACAAATTATTGTGGAAGAGGATCACTTTCTTTCATCAGTCAAGGACCTGCGATGAAAATAGGTATATATTTGTAGCTATTTTTTACACTTTATTACAGTAAAAATTTCTTAAAATATTGTTAGTATTATAGGAAAATTTCCATTTTAGAAATTTAAAAAATAGTTAGTCTAGAAGCACTGAGTATTTACGAATGGGGAGGGCTAAGTCCGAAAAAAAAAAGATGCAATAGCGTCAATAAATAACATACATAGTATCTCTAAATATACACGAAAGAGCGCCCCTGAACAACGAATACAAAAAATCCTAAAAAGTAATTAACCACAATTGGGAAGCATTTTACTTATTATAATAAATAAAAATATTTTTACGACAGTACTAGTTAATATTCAAAGTGTATTTTTCACGTTTAATCTTCAGCAATATGCTGATATTTCAAAAACCAAAAAAAACCTGAAAATTATGGTTTGAAGACCTCTTGTTCTATCAATAAAAAAATATACCCAAAAACCATTTTTTTTTAGTTTATTTTTGTATCTTGTACCGGGTAAAGTTATTTCGTATATAATTAGAATTGGGACACCCTGTACACTGACCGTCATACATATTAAACCATATGGGAATATATATATATTTATATATATATATATATATATATATATATATATATATATATATATATATATATATATATATATATATATATATATTCGATTTCTGAAAACAATATTTTTTTAAATTCTGCATATGCCTACTCACAAAACACATCTTAGCATATACTAGGTAGATTCTTCGCCTTAAAAATCTTTACCTTATTCTATTAAGCATCAAAAATAAGAATAAGTTTGTATAAGGAAGTCTATTCCAAAATTTATAGTTTTTAAAATATTAAGAATTTATTATATTATATATCTATTTTAACAATGCTTTTTAGTACTACCCCGTACCTACACGTACTTAAATGCATTGTTAGAATAGATAAATATTAAATCGTTAATATTTTGAAAACTATAAGTTTTGAAATAGACATCCCTAAACAAACTTATCCTTATTTTTTATACCTAGTAGGATAAGGTTATAAAAAAAGGGGTATTTATTGGAAAAAATTACTTTTAAGGTTTTTGTCGTTATAATTTTTAACGAATATTTTTGACCACTCTGTATTTATTAATTGAAAAAATATCAATACAGTCTGCTAAAGTAGTTCTTTTTCCAGGAGAAACCCAACCCCAACTCATATTAAAGCCTAACATAAAATTTAAAATTAGTCAAAAACGGTTGGAAAAAGAAGCATATTCAGTTTTCTTTTAATTGAAAGTGGCTTAAATGCATTTAAATGTTTTTAAAATTTATTTCAAAAATAAATGGCTAAGGGGATTACTTGCAACAATTTTTTAGTTCGATCTAATTGCTCTACTAGGTTGAAAAAGTACATTTTATTTTTAAACTTCTGGCAATGACGCTAATTAAATGTAAATAGGTCTGCAAATTTAAATGTGTTGGTTAAATATATTATATTTTATTTGTTTCACCTCCGATAATTTTTGAACAATAATAAAAACTATTTTTAGGACTATTTTCATTGTATCCCTCAAAGGGTGGTCAGTTTTTTTGTACTGCAACCACAATTTTTGATACTACTACGAAATCGCCATTGCAATCTAATGATGGATTGTATAACTGCCAATGCGGCTGGAAAGCAACGGTAAGCACAAGATATTATTATATATAAAATAAAATTATAAAGTAAAAATTCTATACTAAAATTATAATATACGAGGCAAAAAAACGTTATGACACTTTGAACCTAAGCGAGGGACTGCAGGTGGCTCCCTCTACATTTTACGACGAAGCATATTTCTATTTCCAACTCTAAAAACCTTTAAATACTGAATTTTTTATGAAAATATGTTATAATAAATAAAATATTTAAAAATGACTCATATAAAATAAAAATTTTGACACCCTGTTTCTCGCAAACGATACACTTTTCCACAAAGGTAAATTGCGTTGGTTCGTTGCATCTTGATCCAAGGAAATTGTGGTAGTATTTTGTACAGAACTTTTAGAGACACCCTTTATAAAGGTTTTTAACTAATGTAATCGAAATATAAAGGTATATTTTGAAAATTTTGTTTTATTAAGTAAATCGTTATATCCAGGTTTGTTACCTATATTAAGGTTGCACAGTAAATAATATTAACTATTTTTTTATTTACATCCTGCTTTAGAGTAGAATTGTCGGAGGTCAAGAAACAGGGGTACATGAATTTCCTTTTATGGCGGCTCTTATTTATAAAGAAAAATTTTGGTGTGGATCAAATATTATTTCAGATAGATTTCTTTTATCGGCTGCACATTGCGTTTTACGGCATGACGCTAGTGATCATTTTATTTTGGTTGGAGACCAGAATTTATTATCGGGTAAGTAAAAAATAAGAATAAAAAACTTCATACAGTGAGGAACTAAACCCTTGCCCTAAGCGCCCTCATCAGTATAATGTTGAACTATCTTAGTGCAATATGATAGTTTATATTCAAGTTTTATTTGCTGTCGTTGCAGTTAATATTGCCTTTTTTAAATATTTGTTATGATTTATTAAATAAATGCTATAAAAAATACAAAAATAGTTAGTATACAATTTGTGATAAGTGTTTTGATTGTTGTCATTATGGATTTCTTTAAAACTTCAGCAATGAAGCAAAAAAATATCCTAAATTTTGACAATAATTAAAAAAAGAGTTTTCAATTTTTTCCCTTTCTTTAAAGCTGTACATTTTAAATATATTAATAAAATAATTGGAATATAATTTGTTATAAGCAAAACTTTTACTTACACCAATCCTGCAACACTGCACTAAGTTTTCTTATTTTTTGTCATTTGTAGTTTCCGAAACCTGAAAGCACAAACAAAAATAATTGCCTGCTATCTATTACCCCTTCTAAATGCGCTCAATGGTATTTTTATTTTAAAATTCGAAAAAAATTAAACATATCTGAAAGAAATGATATAGATTGAGGTTATGTTTCTTGGGTTAATGTGATCAAACTTGTTTTTTGAGACTTGGGTAAGCATTTGGTGCACTTAGACAAATGCATTCCTGTAAAAAACTAAAAAATAAACCCCCGCCAACCGGACACAATGTTTTTCAAATGAAGTATTGCAGTTTATTTTACATATATATATATATATATATATATATATATACTATCCACTGGTGCCCACGAAATTAATAGCTAGCCAGTTCAGTCACTTGAGAAGTGTTATACGATTTTAAAATTTTAGTCGGATATATAGTTGGACAGTATGCAGATTTCTGACGTTTCAGGTTTTATATGACATATCCGGTGTAACCAAAAGTGCTCTCAACTTTGCTATTTTAAATAGATCACCCTATATACTTTTCTAAAGATCAATTTTACGGGCAATTTCAAGAAAAAATACATATACCACTTGTTATACCTATCTTACAAATCGATTTAAATCGAGGTTAACATGATATTTTTAAACGCTATTTTCTGAAAAACTAATTAGGATAGGTAAGAGATGTAGTACATGTATTTTCTTGAAATTGCCTGTAAAATTTAATTTTAGAAAAATATTTAAATATATTTTCATTTAAAATAGCAAAGTTGAGAGCACTTTCGGTTAAACGGAATGTGCTACATAAAATCTGAAACATCAAAAATCGGCAAACCAAAATTTTAAAGTCGTGTAACACTTCATAAGAAAATAACAGGCTTGCTAGTAATTTCGTGGTCCACCGGTTTAATATAAAAAAATGTTTTTATTTGTCAAAACTATCGGTTATTATCGATAGCGCTATCGATACTGACCTGACCACCTTCAGTTAAGGTAGTTTTTTCCTGCCTTCATTGGACAAATATTGCACAGTAAAATACGGCCAGGCACTAATAATACCGGCCTTAATTTGACATCTGAGCTTGCGCAGATGCATGATGGAATAAGAACTCTCTTTATAGGGATAGTGCCTGGCTTTATTTATGTCGGTTTTAGGTCGTGCCTTATTTTGGTCCTATTTTAACTTCGGAACTGTTCGTGTAAACCAAACGGCTGCCGAGCACAAAATCGAAAAGTTTTTAGAAGTAAAAATACTTAAAACCTTGCTTTTTTAAATTTATTTCTTTAATTGTGTTAAACGAAGCCCTACAACACAAAACAATTAAGAAAAACGACTAAAATTTTTTCCCTCTTTTTTTGGTTAATGGTACTGTCAACATGATTTGCAATAACTCTAAATTATGAGTACAAGTACTATTTAAATAAGGCCGGTATTACTAATTCCCGAGCCTAATAGAGCAACTTGCAATAATTCTCTATTAGTAATTCAAACAAAGTTATTTGTTTTTTTATTTTTATCTTCAATTCCTACGGAAAATACCAAAAGGTTCAGGTTTTTTATTGATTGAACTTTATGCCCTCACTGTATTTTTTTACTAAATATAATACACTAACTAAATTATTATTTTAGGAAACGACACAGAAGATAGTGCTTTGTATAAAGTAGATGCATATGAAATACATCCAGATTATGACGAAACATACCAAATAAACGATATAGCTATTCTTCGGACGGCCACAAAAATTGTTTTTAGCAACGCCGTTGGACCAATATGTCTTCCGTTTCGATATACTGCCCAGGATTTTGCTGGACAACAGGTTTTGCTCTTAGGTGTGGTTTATTCGCATATACAGGGAGGCCCAACTGTCCGAGAAAGTTTAATATTTCTGTTCTTTAACTATCTAGTTAACCAACCAACCAAAAAGTTTTATATTAAGGTTGTAGAGTTTTTAAACAACATTAAAAATATTTTAATGTGTACAGAGTGTCTAAAATAGTTATGGTTAAGAAGTTTTTTAAATTGTAACCAATATTTTTGTTTACTGAATCGTATTCAGCGTAAAATTTTGCATAGAGTACGTTATTTTATAATGACACTAGAGGCAATGTTGTCACCCCAGCAAACACTATATGCCGGCAATATACATTTTTCATATTGACATTGATGGTAATAAACCATTGGCAATTGGTGGCAATATTTTGCCAACATCTTATACGCATTAAAAAGTCAACCCTAAATAAACACTCAATTGCCAATAAATTTTATATGCAGGCGAATTGCCGGCAAGCATACAAAAATGGCGGTATACCAATCCTGATTAAATAAAGCATGCCTTTTTGTTGCAGGCAAATAAATAATGGATTTTTGAAGGCAAACCGTCAACGCATATTCATACTTTTTAAACCATATTATTAACATTGGTATTTAACTAACATTAGAGCAATTTTTTTGATCTGTTTTTTATAATGGCAGCTAAGCAACATTATTTTATGTTTTTTTACATAATTTAAAGGAAACGGAAACATTTATTGTTACAAATCACGCAAATAAAAACTAAGTCAAACAAAATGTTTATTATGTATTTTTGAGCTGATCCATATTTCCCGCTTAGCCCAAATACAAAATTTGACGATATTGACAGAAGAAGCAAACTTGCAACCTGCAACACTTATTTTCTACGTGGTTTTATAACTTTTTAGTTTCTTTTTAAAAAAAAGAGTTTTTTAATAGACATAATTAAGTGTATTTATTACCTAATTAGTGTGTGTTGTGTGATTAATTGGTGATGGCTAGTCGAGAAGGCGAGTTATTTAAGTAGACTGTAAACATTTTGTTTAAAACCTTTTAAGTTTGTAGTTACTTAAAAAAAATATATTAAATTAGGGAGTTGTCTTATTAAAAGTTTTAAGGACTTGCTAATAAAAAATATTATATATATATATATATATATATATATATATATATATATATAATAGTTTTTTTGACATTTATCTCCTTTCAAATATTTTTCCCTATGTTTTGGAACTGAAAATTGAGTGTAAGCAACGATATATTTTATTTAACTAAAATAGATCGTTGGTGTAGTATCCTTTGAATACTTCCTATTTTAAAGCGTTTTCTTTTGATTTACATTTTTTTTTAAATTTTATTACATACTTTTAATTTTTTATGGTTTATTGTTGCTGTATTTTACTTTTGGGACATTTAGCTGATAAAACTTGCAATACTTATTTAATGGTAGATGCCGTTATCCTAAACGCATTTTTTTATCATAACTTTATTAATGATGCATGCCATTACAGTATATCTGCAACACGTGGCCCAATAACAGCCAATTGCCCACTTTCGTGTCTTTTTGTTATCTTTTTGCCAATAACTTATTAATGATGTATGCCATCATCCTAAACGCATTTTTTGGCATAACTTATTATTGACGGATGCCATCATCCTTAACGCATTTTTTTATCATAACTTATTAATGACGGATGCCATCACATTATCTGCAACACGTGGCCTAATAACGGCCAATTGCCCACTTTCGCGTCTTTTTGATACCTTTTTGCCAATGCCTTGCCATTAAAGAGTGTTGGCAATGCCAGTAAATTAAATGTACATGACCGGCGAAAAATGTTACATGGGACGCTATTTTTAATTTTATGAAACTTTCGTAAAAAGATGTTAACCGAAAATAAGGTAAAAACAAAAACAAATTAGTTATAAACTAGGTATTCAACTTATTTCTTATAGCATGGCCAACATCTTAATATAAAGAAAGTTAAAACTCATTTTTTAAAATGAAAAACCCTGTATATTAGGCCATTTTTAGATGTTCAGAATAAAAATAATGTAATTTTATATAGCAATTTCCATACCAAAAATTTTAAGGTTTTTCAGATATTCAAGGTTTTTGAATTATTCTTGACAAGTATTTTTTCATAAAAAGAACTTTGGTGTTTTAAATGGAATACCCAATATAGTTGTCAATATTCTCAATAGTTCATCTTTTTCTTTTAAAAAATGTAATATAAGCTATGGTTATTTTTAGAAATAAAGATTTATTGACCTCTAAAAATTCACTGCATGGAAATTTGCTACATCTAACGTTACAAAAAATGCGGCCACAAAGCTATAGGACAATTTTTTGCAGGTCGATAAATGTGTTCTTTTTGGAAATAACTATAGCTTATGTTATATTATATATATAAAAAACAAAATGTAATTGTAAGAATATTGACAAATATATTGGGTGTTCCATTTGAATCACCAAAGTTCTTTTTATGAAAAAAGTACTTGTCATGATTTTTATCAAAACCTTAAATATTTAAAAAGCCTTAAGTTTTTAATTCCCAAAATATATAAATGGCCTTATATACAGGGTGCTCCACCTAAAAAAATTGAGATTTAACTTTTTAAATATTGAGATGTTGGCCATGCTATAAGAAATACCCTGTATAAAATCTAGTATTTTTTATAAAAAATTATTTTGTGGTTTTTAGTTTGTTAAAACACCTAGCTTAGTATTATTAATAACTAATTCATGGCCGTTTTTACTTAATTTTCAGGTAACATCTTGTTTATAAAAGATTCACTAAATTATAAATTGCGTGGCAACATTACCACGAGTGTCAAAATAAAATGACGTACTATATGCAAAATTTTATGCTAAATCCGATTTTGTAAAAAATAGAGGTTACAATTTTTAAAAAAAACTAACTTCATAGCCATAACTTTTTTTCTGGGATACTCTGTATACATAAAAACATTTTTGAGGCATTTACGTTAAAACACCCTACAACTTTTACAACAAACAAAAATATTGGACTTTCTCGGACAACTTGGCCACCCTGTATATAAAGGGTGGCGGGTTTCGTTGACCTTGCAGGGTATGGTGTAATACTCAGTCTCGATAAAAACAAATCAAAACAAATACAGTGGTTAAAGTAAATCATGGCTAACTTGATTCGTTTTGGAGATACAAAGTGTTATTTAAATTTTGTTAGTTTGGCCAGGCACTTGTAAGTCGCTTGATATTGGGGTAAAAATGTAAATAAAAAGTTTTTGGGTTTTTCCCGTAGAATTCAGTGGTATATCTTTTTTGTTTTATTGACTTTTATTTTAAAGTTATAACTTTAAGTTATGTTTTTTAAAAACACCTTGTATATTTTATCACTAATAGAAAAGCCTTCTTAAGAGTCGTAAAAATTCCACATTTGATCATGATTATAAGCTGCAATAGTGGTCTTATTCAAAAATTACGAATTTTTAACTAAGCAGGGGGTAAATATAAAATAGTATATTACATAACAAGAAAAGAAACTAACTTTCTAACGAGTTATGTATGCTATTTTTCGTAAAACCACAAAAAGTAACCACACATTTTCCTGTTATTAAAAAAAAACTATTTTTATTTTTGTTTCTAGAGATGAAAGTACTTTTATTTTTAGGAAGAAAAGTATTTTTAAGTAAAATTGCTTTAAAAATCCAATTTGAGACTGTGCAATCAGGTATTTATTTCTTGTTTTTTTTTAGTTTTCGCTATACCCTGCAAAGTTAACGAAAAGGCGCCACTCTGTACAGTCTGTCCACAAAAAGACAACTATACCTCTAACTTTTAAATTTTTTAGTATTCCAAAAAAAATTTTCTTTATCTAAAATGCTAAAGGCTATAACAAGAATTGTTAGAGAGTAGCTCGAAATCGCGAATATAATACCTTAAAAATATCGAAAAAATAATATATTTTTAAAACTACCTTAATAAATAGCACGAAAAAGTTATCGAAAGTCTACAATAAACTTTTAATCAAAATTTTACGCTATTTTAATAATAAAAAAGTAATCAAAATTTTAACTATTCGTTAAACAAATTCTTACTTTTTGTGTTATTACTTGCACAAATTTTAACTTACTTAAGTTGATAGATAATTTTTGCATATAAAAAGTAAAACTAAATCTTCGCTTATTTTTTCCACTGTCTATAGAAGGCGTGATACACAATAAGCTACTACGCTAATACGCAATTTCAATTTATTAACACATTTTTTGGGAGTTTTTTGTTATCGCCTGAATCGTACTGAGAAGAACTAAATAGTTCAAAACCGTTCTGCAGTCAGTGATCTCAATTAACTTCGAAGAAAAACCTTTGACCACTGTGAAAAACTGCATCGCCAAATCCGACAGTGTTCAGACAGATGCTACCTTGCAGTGCAAGGAAATACCAAGCAGTAAGGAGCTTTAGCTTTCTATCATTTCTGTATGATGATTTCGACTGCCTCTTAAAATACTTTTGTTTACAAGTACATA
>JACEGR010010124.1:0-21032 GCA_014170235.1 Listronotus bonariensis
CAGAGTTCCTTTATGAGAAGGGGTTTAGACATAGGCAAACCGGCGATAGCTTTTGTCAGGGACGTGAGGGTGAGAATTACGATTTCGGTTGGCAGTTCTGTTCAAAGTTGGTAGCATTATCAGCTGATAACAGAGTCGTGCCTTGTCAAAGCTTTGTTTGGTAAAAACTGTGGAAATTTGCCATTTTCGTTTTGGTTGTATATTTTGCAAGGATTTCCAGTTGTGAATGTTTTTGCTAAGTTTATAGAGACTTCACATATTATTGGTTCGGACTCGTTTAATTTTAGAGATTTTGATAGTGTTTAGTCGTATAGCTTTCTCAGGTCATTTAGTAAGTTGTATACATATGATACAGATGAGTGTCGGCTAATTAATGGTACACAGAAAAACCACAGATTTCTTATGCGAAAATACCTATTAGGATTTAAAACAAACATACCTATATCCAAAAGTTAATGATAAGGAAGATATGGGTATAAGGGAAATAAATATTTTTTATTCATTTCGATAATTTCTGATACGTTTTAAATATTTTAATAAAAACTCAGTATCCAGGAGTTTTTGGATATCAGCTATTTATATCTGAGCAGTTGTAATTATGGCTAATACGATGGTATTGAAGGCACTTTAGGGTGCACTGAACAACTAAAACGTGAATATCTTGAAAACGGTTGTCAAGACCGATTCTTACTAAGTATACCTTTTTGTGCAGAAAGCATAGGAGAAGCTTACTAGTTTATTTAGATGGTGCATACAGAGTAGCACAAAAAATTGGAGACGTTTTAGAGAATTTTAAACAGTGTACCTATCGCCCGCTAGCCTACACATAAAAATTAATATTCGATCTGAAAAGTTAATGTTTAAAGACCCCTAGATACCACGGTTTTATAAATATAGTAAAATGAGAGAAAACTTATTGAAATAAATTTAATTTTTCTTTTTACTGTGACACCCTGTATCTTCTCTTATTATAAACTTTTGGATATTAGGTATGTTTGGTTAAATCTTACTATTTTGTGCATAAGGAATCTGTGGTTTTTCTGTGTACCATTAATTAGCGGACACCCTGTATACAAAGTTTTTAAAATGGTATTTGGTTTACTGAACCATGGAAATTGGTTTGCTCTTGCCAGGTACCTCATCGTTCTGTCGTCGCTATAATAATAATGTAACTTTTAACATTTTCAAACAATTAAACTACATTTATGGTTTTCAAGTTATAAGGTATGCATATTAATATAATCCCAGTAAATTTTGTTCACAACATACAGCTCTTTTTTTTTTGTTTCTCCTTCATTCTACGCCACTGATCTGCCTAAAAATCAGACATGGGCGAAAATGGTCTGACTTGACGTCGCCAGCCGCGCTCAGATACAATCATAAATGTTTTTTTTTTATATTAGTCAAACATTAGTGATTACATAGCAGTGCTAACTTTGTACGTACGTTATTTTATGTTGCATAATTATTATTTTTGCAAAAGTGCATTGGGTACGGTTGTGACACTTTTTAGCTTTATTTATTTTGCTTTAAGATGCCAGAAAAACGCGTAAGAAAAGCAGAAAAAGGTAAATGTAAAATAGGAAAATGTAAAGAAAGCTTATGCATGAAGTAAAACGAGAAACATCATTACTAAGAGTTGCAGAAATGCAAGAAGTTAATCGTATATCTTTGTTGGGGTATATTCAAAAACGCGATAAACAAATTTGCCTTCTAATCTATACACCTGTATGTGTGTCAAATACGAACCTTTTGGAATATTGTTCTAGGGTCCCTCTTAACCCACAACATTCTTAATTTCATTCAAAAGGAGTTGTTTGTCTTATTAATGACTCTTGACTTACAGAAAGGCTTTCTTCTCTCGCCCCATCGTTGGGGTGTGTGGGATTTATCGCTTTTATAGGTACTTTCAGCTTCTGCTCTGAGGAATTGTCCAGTTATAGGTAATTTCTCAACTTGCGGTGCGGTCCCCAACAGAAAAACATGTGTGTCCAGATTGTGTGAATAAATGTAATAAAAACAATGATCCGAAAAGTTCGAAACTCTTCTTTTAATAATTAAAGAAAAACTCGTGGTTCCGCACGTATGCATCTCTATACGGTCCAACTGGACAGGCTCTGAACTTCTTACTTAGTTCGGTCTTTTATATACTTCATTTTTTTGCAAGAGATAGTAATAAAAATGTCTCGGGACGGTTAGAAGGTTGTAAACCATAGGCGCACCAGTCTCTGTGCAAAGAACAGGTAGAAATACACCCGAATTGCGTTAAATACAGGATTATAAATTTTAGTATATACTTTAATATCTTTCCGTATGTGCAACTGAGTGGTTATAAATTGTTAAAGTATTGTTCAAAGTATTACAGTATTGTAAAAATGGCTTCTCCGCAGAAACGCGCATGTCTCGGCCATTTAACTGTAAACGAAAAGCAGATTGTTAAAAACGTATTCGATTATACAGGGTGCGGCAGAATGGACTCCACATTTGGGTAGCAAATAAAAAGTCTACTATAAAATATGAAGCTAAACTTTATTATTTTCAAAAAGAGCACACTTTAAGGTTTTTAACTATGTTTTCAAAATTATATCGTTAAGTGACGGCCGTTAGCAGAGACACACATGCGAAGGCGTTCCTAGTAAGTTCCGCATTACTTTTATCACCATATCTTGAGGAATAGCAGCAGTTTCATCTCGGATCGCTGTCTTGATTTAGGAAAGTCAAGAACCAGTTGCCCTTAAGTTAGCAACCCATTTAAAAATTGTTTCTCCAGGTCTGGAACAGAGGCATTCCGGAGGCAGGAAGCGCGTACAAAATGCTCTTTAAGCTGGCTTAAAAAGACATTCAATCCTGGTTGATGCAGCAAAATATTGAACATCCTACAGATAGTGTTAAACTAGAGTTGTTGCAGCTAGTAAAAAGTGAAGTCGCCACAAATAAAGCTAAGTACACACGTTTTGTAATTGATGAAATAGCCAAGAAACAAAATATAACTGTATATCGGCTGCCACCTTATCACTGCGAACTAAACCCCATAGAACTTATATGGGCACAAGTGAAAGGTGAAGTAGCCAGAAATAATACTACGTTTAAACTAGTAGATATAAAAAACTATTTCAAATTGCCATATCTAATGCTTCCCCAGAAAACTGGAAAAATGTGTCGAACATGTATTAGAAGTAGAAAATAAAATGTGGTCTTTGGATATAATAGTAGATACAACTGTTGAACCTCTAATTATACAAGTAGACTCATATGACTCAAGTAGTGATAGTATGTCAGATATGGAAGAATGTGAATAACTAGATGTAGATTATGTAGCATATTTAATTAGGTATAGATTATATTTTAAATAATTATTTTTTGACTATGCATTTTTAATGTGTATTATTTTCTTAATAAAATGGTTATTATTAACTATAATTATACCAACTGTACAATATTGATATACTATAAATTTTAAAATAAATTTTTTACACATATAAAAGAAACAAGATTTTCATTTTACCTAAACTGTTTAAAAAGGGTAAGTTTCCAAAAATAAACTCAAGCGCACCGCCACTGTCAAGGTTTTTATCACCTTATTCCCACGTAAATACGGGTAAACATCTGTTATTTCTTTGTATTTGACCCAAGAGGTTGACGAATTTTAGAGCGGGGTCTGCCGGCCTAAAATTATGATGCCTTATCAGTACATTACAGGTAGAATTGAAGAAAAATATTTATACTCGGACTAACATAGAAAGCGAATTGCCATAAAATTAAATCCTTAAAATAAATAAGCTGTTGTGTATTTTTTGAAAATGGCCATTTTCTCTATTAACTAATGTTAAAATTGTTTTTTTATTTTGATATTATTTTATGCTGTTTAGGGCTACTTTTAGAATACTTGAGTGGATTCTTTTTTTTTTTTATCGAAAACGACCGCAGATACGAAGAAAATATACGGGACTAAAATATTAAAACCGTTAGTTGCTTAATAAGAAGAAAATATAAAAAAGTTTATAAAAAAGTCAGTGGCATACTTTTTTTTACTATAATATTGGCTGTGGTGTCCACTGAGATGCCACTAGATCCAATAATACTAATCTACGCAAAGCTTTAAAAGCGCCTTTATTAAATTAAATAAGTCAAATTTTATTCAAATCGGTTTCAGGGTATTTACCCAATAGCGTCTTTTTTTGAAACTTTTAACGCCCTGTACCTGAGATTGGAAGCAAGTGTTTATAAAACAAATAAAAACTTTTATCATAAAAAGACATAAGAAAGCACCCCTTAAGTTTCGTACCGTAGTTAGAAAAGACCCGGTGTTTTTGGGACCCAAAAAATATTAGTTTTGTTTTGCTTTAGCCCCGCTACTCACCAGTCAGGTCTGCAGTTCCGTGCTGGAGTATAATAGGACAATTATGTGACAAGTTTTCAGCTTGCCTCAAATACCTACCCAAAAATTAGTGCCAGCTCTTAGAACATTACTTAAAATTAAACATCATGAAACTATGCATTAAAACGTAAATCTTTTTTAAAAACAGATGTGAAAAAAATGACAATGACAATGCCATTGAAAACCAAAAGTTATAGACTACAATTAAATACAAATAAATTCAATTAAATACAATCATAGAGTAAGAAAATTATCCGATTATCCGTAGTATGTTACTTTATGATACAATTAAATAGAATAACCAATGCATATTATTTATTTCAATTACTGATTTTTTTTTATTATAAAAGCTAAAGAAGGTATAGGGGGAACAAGCTATAAAAAACATTAGGTTCAGGCGCAGCGAGTTTTAAATTTTTATAAGTTTACCAGGGTAACTGCATTTCACGGAGGTAGAGGACACAACTTAATTTTCGTTTTTTTAGCATAGGTCCTATTTTTAGTAAAAATTATATAAAGTGACAAAATAATCATATTCTAGTACCATAGATTTGTATATCCACGCATCAATGAAATTTATCGCTTTAAAGTAATTGCAGGTAGTATTTTAACAATTTTATCGTTTGAAACTAGAGCTGGCAAAAACCGAAAAAAGCAAAACCGGTTTCGGTTAAAACCGGTAAATCGAATACTTAAAAACCGGTTTATAGTACCGGTTTTCAAAACCGGTTTTCAATACCGACTTTCTAAACCAAATACAATGATTTAAAAAAAGTTTATATAAAGGTAGCTCATTTTTGTACGTAAATTAAAATTCTAAACAAAAGACTTGAATTCCCATTTGAAAAAAACAAAGTTGATATAAATATGACCTTAACATTGTAGTCAAGGCTATAAACTAATAATACCATTAAATTTGCCGCTTTATTTCAAACAAGTCTTACTTGAAATATTTTCCCTAAAATGCGCCGTTTTTTGGTTATTTGCCTGTCTAAGATTAAATGAAGCACCCTGTATATAATCTGTCAACCAATATCCGATTTTACAAAATGAACGGTATTTTTTCTTTTAAATATAAACTGCAATCAACCAAGAACCGATTAATTGATATTTGAAGAACCGGTTCTCGGTTTGTGGCCCGATTATCCTAAAACAGGTATTTGAAAAACGATTATCCGAAAACCGGTTTTAAAACCGGTTAGTTGTGGTTAGTTAGTTAGGTTTTAAAACCGGTTTTAAATACCGGTTTTCGGTTTTAGCCAAAACCGCGGTTAACCAAAAATCGGTTAACCGGATAACCGAAAAACCGGTTTCGGGTGCCAGCCCTATTTGAAACTTTGCCTAAATTGCAAGAATTTTTACAAAAAGTGTTTTAATTAGTCCTATTTAATAAGGGCAATTAATACATGTACACGTATCTAATAATTTTATGTCCATTAATTTATTTTTATTGTTAAAAGAGAATTGTGCTGATTTCTATTTATATTTTTGAAACAAAATAAGTAGGTAAACAGATATTTGCAATTTTTCATAGCAAATTTAATGTGGATTAAGTCTATTATACTTAGAGTTGCAATTATTGCAACACTATTTAAAACGTATTATTTTTACTCTGAAGGAATTACCCACGGTAACTGTTTTAAAACCTTGAGTTTCGACAATAGGACAAGAAAAAAAGTTGTAATAGAGCTAATTATAAATACATTTAACATCCAATATCCTAATGATCCAAAAGTAATTAGGACAAATGGTTAATTATAAAACTAATTACAGTTTTTTTAATGGTAAGTATAAATACTACCTGAAGTCCAATTATAAATTTGCAGCCCCTTAACTTTTTCTCTTTTATCCCACAAAGTTGACAAAAATATCCGTTTATTGGGTTAATTCTGTAGTTTTCGAATCAGTTATCAAACTGTTATTACTTCTAAGATATGCAGGACAAAAAGTATATTTTTAAATGCAACACCCTATATATTATATCACTAATATAAAGATCGTTCAATGAGCTTTACAAACATACCACATTTCATATGTCTATCTGTATTAGTTTTGGATATATTAATTTTGTCCAACAATTTCATAAGCTCGCTGCATTGTGAGGCGTAAATAGGGAGGAGGGGGCAATACCCCCAGAAAGGTTTCAAAATGTTTTAAGGATTTTTAGAAATGAGGTTGTGAAATACAGTTGTGCATACCTTTTTATTGGGTTTTTGTAGTAATTTATACACAATATAAGAGGACTTTCCTTTTCAAAATATTTTTGGCCGATTGTCGAATTTGGCATACAAAACGAGGTGGATACATACTTCATCGCATTACCCCGCCCCTTCAGGAAATCAAATTATCTACGCCAGCACTTTTTTCGTAAAGTTCATAATTAAAAAGTTTCCTATTTGATAAGAACTTCCGAAGACACGCTTATTTAAGCGTCGTTTTGTATGTTAAAATTCAAAATGGGCTAAACAACTTTTTGGAGAGGAAAACAAAGGTCTTCAGCTTAAAAATACTTACTTACTCACTAAATTCTTGCCAAGAAGTGTTCTACTGCGCCAAAAGAAAAAAGGTCTTTAACCCTTAAACGTTAATTCTTAATTATACCGTTTTTTTCTTAAAAACCCTCGTCTTACACTCACACGTTTAATTTCTTTGGGTGCATTGGTTCCCGTGCACCAAAGTACTCTCACCGCCCCTCACCAGGTATCCATCATTAAAAAAATAACTGCGTAAATCAGGTAATGAGGTGATGTCATTTTTGCTGCAATTCTTTTTAATACAGATATAACGAAACCATATAAATAATTAATTAATATTTTAGAGCGCACGACACTGCTAATTTCAACATAACAAGTATACAAAAATGTACTTACCAAATTTTAAACATATCTTTTACAAATAAGATAAACTGAGTTTAATGTTCATTTAAAACTAACCTTAACAATGATATTCTTATAATCCAATTTTAACAATAAGAAAACACACTTTGTCGTTTAGATAAGATAATACTTTGGTTTTGGTTTAACTAGGTATTCCATTAACTGGTAAATACCCGCACAATTAGGCTGTAAATTTTAATTATTTGTAATTTTAATTTTTACAATGCTAAACCTATTTCAGTAAAATTATATTATGTTATTTAAATGAAAACGAAAATGACGATAAGATCAGCTGTTTACAAATAATTGGCTTTAAGCCAGCCAGACTTGTGTTTTATTTATTGTGTATGTATTACGTACAGTGTAAATAAAATAAATATACAGAGTGTCTCTCAAAAGTTCCGGAAAAAATGCGGCCACAAATTCTTGCGTACTACTGACACAAATCGACTACTATGAACTTTCTGAGCTGATGCCGATCACTCGCGCTGGCGAAACGTCAAGGAAACAAATTCTACGTCGAGGGCCGAATGGCCCAAAAACATAAGTTGACTTTTTACAAAGTCGGTCTATATAAGGTCACGACATTCGGCCATATTGCTTTGACGTGTTATGACGTCACATCTCCCATTTTTCGGCCATGTTGTTCAGTGCCGGAGATATACACTTTATTGTATTAGTAGAACAACCGTTTACACAACAGTTTTTAATTATTATTAAGTTGTAAATTCTTTTCCTTTAAATAAAAAACATTTGGAATTACATCTTTCAACAAATATCACTTCCAAAATAATGCAAAATGAAATGCGCAAATTCTAGATGCCACTGGATTGATCATACGCTTTGATTTTACCCAGTCTTACCAACTTTTTATATTTGGTGTATTGACACATGACTGTTAGCGGGGAGGGTTTTAAGGTACCTTGCACACAGAACAAAATATGTATTGAAATACACGTTCAACGTAATCAAAAGGTTCATAGGCAAGTAAAGCAATAACAACGTGGACCGATGCATATTCTCAAGTAAAAATAGCCAATGAAAGATTTATCAACAAAAAATATTTAATTTAACTTAAAGACTTTTTATACCCTTTTTTAAATATTATAAATAACATATACATGGTGTTTCGTACAGAACCGAAAGGAAAGGGGTAATGGGGGCAATTGCCCCTCCAGAAGGGATGTAAATAGGTTTTTCGGCAGAAACGGGACTGTAAATACAGTAATATTGGCCTTTCGTAGTCGTTTTGCCCCTCCCCAGGAGACAAATATATGTTAAACGGTTTCTACTTTCACTGCCCCCTCTAAAAAACCATTTCTGGGTACAGACCTGGTTCCGAATTAGAGATATTCCTGTTTTGTTTTTTGTGAACATCACTACTGCGGTAAAAAAATTCGAGGGCTTATTCACGAACTAATTCTATGGGATTTTTATAAACATTGGTACAAAACTACATTGTTTTCCAAATACAAGGTGTTAAACTATAAAAGAAATATATATATTTTTATTAATATCTTAAATATCCCCAATCCGATATTAATAAAATTTTGCAGTATTATTTGCTCCATTACGGAATGAATTTACCTTTAACTTTATTAAATTTTTCAAATCCAGTGCATTTCGAGCTCCATCTGAACGAATATTTTTGACAAAATATATTATGCAGCTGACTTGGTTCTTTTTATAAGCAAGCAAAAATAAAGTATCTTGTCTCCAGATTTTTATTGCATTTTGCTTAGATTCTGAAAAATTAAATCTACTAAATTGCATATCCCTGGGCTTTCCAAGACTCACAGGAAACTTTTAAAAGCAGTAAACTTACTAAAATTCGTTAGTTTGGATGTAACTTTTATTTAATTAAGTGTAGGGTTTTGTATTAAAAATTAATAAGTAATATAATATAAAAAATAATAAAATATTACTTAAATTTTTAATGATTTTTTAACAAACTAAGTAAGAAAAAAATACACAGAGGCTGTATTTTTCATTACCTAATTTAGAGAAAATATAAAAATTGTATAAAGTTGGTGGTGTACTTTTTCGTTGTTGTTGTGGTGTTTATTCATTGCATCAATTAGCCCCTTAATACTTGAAGTTGCACTGCCAAAATTTATTAAAGTCGGATAAAACCTACTAAGGCTATTAATTTAAAAAAGTTTAACACTCTGTTTCTTGGAAATAATGCATTTCCGGACCCATGTTAATATGAACTTTTGTATCAGGGGCGTAGCTGCCGCTGTATTAGCCGTGTCCATGATACAGGGCCTCCGGGCTACAGGGGCCCCAAACGTGTGTAAGCAAAAAATTTGGTGCTGGAAAACTGTAAAACTGTCGGCTTACTTGCAAAATTGGGCTTTTCTTGGATAACAATTTTTTTTTTTTGAGCTTCCTAACTCATTGTGATACGGGGCCCCTCCAAGGCACGCTACGCCACTGTTTTGTCTCCATAAAATTATCCTATTTTTTAAACTGCAATTAGAAAACACTCTGTAGAAACAGTGGCGTTACTAGGTAAGCAAAGGCCCTGGAAAAAAAAATAAAATAGGGCCCCAAGCTACAAGTAAAATTTTTGACATAATATAAAAAAATAATAAAATTTATAGGTCTTTACCTCCTTAAAGGTATAGGAGGTAGCAACGTTTTCGAAAAATAATCTTAGATCAGCTGATTTTTGATTTGTTGTTCTGATTCCTCCTCCGGATAGACCCTTATTGGCTGTCTGGCTGGCATAAGTTCGCATCCTACCTGTTCAGGTAATAATCCAAGGTTTTTAAAAACATTTTGCTTATTTATACATAGGTTTACCAAACATATGTTTTTATTTGCCAGACACATTTATCATTGCTAATTATACAATATACCCTTCTGAACCATTTGGTATATTATGATGAAACTTGGAACGAAAATATATGACGGTCTGCTTTTTGGACATATCACTGACAGCTCTAAATGTCAAGGATACAGCAAGGAACCAACGCAACCGCTACCGCCAGAGAGACAGCCGAGGATCTACCCGAAAGAGGGAGGGAGAACAACGTATCAAAAAATTAGCTAAAAACCTAAAATTCTTGTTTTCCCGGTGTTGCTACGTCCCGGATTATTAAAACAAAACACATTAAGTTCGGCAGCAAAGGCCCTGGGACAAAAAAAAAGAAAGACCCTACGACACATTTTTAAATAATCGTTTTTACCCAAATCGACATGTTGCAACCTAAAAAAAATGCCTTACCTCTTTAAAATTCTGGTTTACTTGGAATTGTTTATGATGTGAGAGAAATTTTTACTACTCCATTTTATACTTTGTAAGTCAGAGTCCGAGGGCCACCTAAGCTTGGGGGCTCCGGGGCACTGCCCCGCCTGGTAGTAGATATGCCACTGTGTATAAAGGTCAAAAAAATAAGATCATTGCAGACAGCAGGGTTCCTTTTTCAAACACCTCTACGAAAAAGAAGTTGACAAAGCGGGAAGTTTGAATTCTGACTGATGGACTTCGATTAAAGTTATTTTACACACAAATGTTTACCAGAGCTTTCATTGATGTTAATTCTTTAAGTGAAAGAATTTACAACTTAATAATAATTAAAAACTGTTGTGTAAACGGTTGTTCTAATAATAAAATAAAATGTATATCTCCGGCACTGAACAACATGGCCGAAAAATGGGAGATGTGACGTCATCACACCTCAAAGCAATATGACCGAATGTCGCGACCCTATATAGACCGACTTTGGTACCTGTATCTTCTGACAAAAGTTAAATTATGGATAATTCATTAGTGTAAATATTAATTGTATTAATTTTAGTGTTTGTGGCACTTTGTGGTTAATTTTTACAATTCCCATATAACATTTTTTGCCGGCGTTGTACATTTCATTTACTGGCATTGCCAACACTCTTTAATGGCAAGGCATTGGCAAAAAGGTATCAAAAAGACGCGAAAGTGGGCAATTGGCCGTTATTAGGCCACGTGTTGCAGATAATGTGATGGCATCCGTCATTAATAATTTATGATGAAAAAATGCGTTTAGGATGATGGCATCCATCATTAATAAGTTATGCCAAAAAAATGCGTTTAGGATGATGGCATCCATCATTAATAAGTTATTGGCAAAAAAATGCGTTTAGGATAATGGCATTTATCATTAAATAAGTATTGCAAGTTTTATAAGTTGAATGTCCCAAAAGTTAAATAACATATTTAGAATTTTGTAATCGAAAAAAATGAGAAAAAAGGCAGGAAAACTTTATCAATAAAAAAATTACATAATATAAATTTTTATACCGTAACAATAAACCAAAAAAAATATAAAAGTATGTAATAAAATTAAAAAAGATAGTAAATCAAAAGAAAACACTTTAAAATAGTAAGTATTTAAGGGACACTTACACTCAATTTTCAGATCCAAAACATAGGGAGAAATATTTTAAATGAGTTAAATGTCAAAAAAACTATTAAATATATATATTTTTTTATTAACACGTCTTTAAAACTTTTAATAAGGCAACTCCCTGATTTCATATAATTTTTTAGGTAACTACAAATTTAAAAGGTTTTAAACAAAATGTTTACAGCTCCTAACAGTCTACTTGAATAACCCGCCTTCTTGACTAGCCATCACCAATTAATTACACAACACACACTAATTAGGTAATGAATACACTTAATTATGTCTACTAAAAACTCTTTTCTTTAAAAAAGAAACTAAAAAGCTAGAAAACCACGTAGAAAACAATTGCACAAAGCGGCCAAACAAAAGCAAGGTTGCCTCATCTGTCAAATTGTCAAATCTTGTATTTCGGCTAAGCGGGAAATTTGAATTTATCACCTTCGGTCGAAATCGTCGAAATTAACCTAGCTAATTTTACCATCATTTTATTTTTATTCTCTCAAAAATACATAATAAACATTTTGTTTGACTTAATTTTTATTTGCATGATTTGTATCAATAAAATGTTAGGAAAAGGCCATTTTCTTTAAATTATGTAAAAACATAAAATAATGTTGTTTAGCCGCCATTATAAATAAAACAGATCAAAAAAATTGCTCGAATGTTAGTTAAATACCAATGTTAATAATATGGTTTGAAAAGTATGAATATGCGTTGAAGGTTTGCCTTCAAAAATCCAATATTTATTTGCCTGCAACAAAAAGGCATGCTTTATTTAATGAGGATTGGTATGCCGCCATTTTTGTGTGCTTGCCGGCAATTCGCCTGCATGTAAAATTTATTGGCAATTGAGTGTTTATTTAGGGTTAACTTTTTAATGCGTATTAGATGTTGGCATAATATTGCCACCAATTGCCAATGCTTTACCATCAATGCCAATATGAAAAATGTATATTGCCGGCAAATAGTGTTTGCTTGGTTATTACACTATCCAGTCCAGGGGTATGCAGTTAAGTAAATTTTATTATTTTCAAAAAGTTATCCAATTTTAAATAAAATAAAAAACTTGCTTAAAAGTCAGTGGCGTACATTTTTGTCAAAAATCTTTGTTTAGGTACCCCTGGAAAGGCCACTGGGCTTAATTACACTTTTTATATATAAATAGCTTTTTACCGAATTTAAAAACAAATAAATGTTTTTTTATGTCCGGTTTTTTCTGCAGTACATCTGGCAACCCTAATAACACCTATGTTTAAACCTAAATTTTTTTCATACCTTGTACACAAATGTCCAGTCACAATACGTTGTGCCTATAAAAACTAAAAATAATAGTAAACAATTAAATTACACTGAACGAAACCACACTGCCTTTATTTCCTAAATATTTAAAACAGATTTTATCGCAATTACAAATCACTTTAAAATTTATGTTTAACTAAAGGCAGGTACTAAAACTCAATACATCATGTACCAACTTCCGGTTAACCTATTATATATTTAAATTGATTTGTCTGTATCTATCTAGGTAAAATAAAATATGTTATATTATTTAAACTATTTTAATCGACCCGTGATATGCATATAAAAACGGATGTATAAAGACTGTAATAAAAGTTTGAAATATACTTAGTTTTTTTTGAATTGATAGTGAATCTTTTAAACTGAAGACCTGTAACTCTTTCATAAGTAGGGGAGGTCCGAAAGCCCTTGCAAATTTAAATATTCTGAAGTGTCAGTAACACATGCCTCTATTAAATAAGGCGTTAATTGCTTATATCTATTGTTTTTATTAGGGTTTAATTAATTTTTTTCCACGACCGTTAAAAAAAATGATGTTTTTATAAATCGTTAACATGATGTTAAAGTACTCCATTCTAGTACACTACACAAAAGTGTTAAAAAAGTTACTTTTTTAACACTTTGAAGTTTTTTAACACTTTGAATTAGTATTTTGTTTTTTTTTGTATCTTTGGACAATCCATGAAGGCTGAAAGCCTAAATACTATCCTACCTTGGGTGTCTTAAGCAGGGTAAGAGGAAGTTTGTTAACACGGGACTTAAAAACTTGAAGATTTGGGGGAAAGGAAAGACCTCCGTTGGCAGTAGCTTCCACAGTCTAGAAACTCTAGGGATAAAAGAACGAACGAAATGGGAAGTTCGGGGCCTGTCCAATTGAACCGTATACTGATGCATACGCGCGGCACCATGAGTTTCTCTGTTGGGAGCTGCAAGAGGAGGAACTATACTGGATAATTCGTCGGAGCAGAAGCCGTAAAAGTATCTATAGAAGAGCAATAGATCTCCCACAGCTCGATGATGGGCAATAGAAGGAAGTCTTTGAGTAAGTAAAGGATCATTAATAAGACGAACAGCCCTTCTTTGAATGACATCAAGAATGTTGAGGGTTGTAGGGGATGCCATTCCCCAGACATGATAACAATATTCCAGAGAGGGTCGAATTTGGGATAAATACAAAGTGTATAAATTGGAAAGAGAAAATACTTTTTGGCTCGAAAAAGGAATCCAAGCTTTTTTGAAGCCGCGGTGGCTATAGATAAAATGTGTTTATGCCAGTTAAGGTTATTCTCAAATGTGACGCCCACAAGGTTAAATGTGTCCCCGCTCTGCAAAACCTGGCCACTCATAAGCAAAGGATGAGTGTTTGATGATTTTTTCGCGACAAGGAACATGACTGTGTTTTGGATGCATTAAATTGAACGAAATTTTTGGCGCCCCAATCCAATATCAAATTGAGATCCTGTGAAAGAGATATCTGCATGCTTTCCAAGTCGGGTTGAGAGATTGGTTTGGGAACCTGAAAAGTGGAGTGAAGGGTAATATCGTCAGCATAACTATGAATGGGATTGGTTGTGGAAGAAAGAAGATCGTTGATGTTATGATTGATGATGTTAACGCCTACTGCAATAAACCTAAATATCAATTTATACAAACTGTAAACGCGACATCAACTTAACCAAACGGTCAAGTTTTGGGCAAGTTACCTTTGATTTCGTTATTATTTCTTTTAGTTCATGTCACATCACTAGTTTTAAAATTTGACTGTTTGCAAATAAATTTAATAAAAATTATTTTATAAATAATAGTAATAATTAATTTGGATAAATAAGAAATTTATACTGTTTTAGTATTATTTCTACAAAAAGTAAGTGCATACAATTTTCTAAAATTAAATAAGAAATTCATAGTTATGAAGAGTATAATTGTCTCTTAAAAAGTAAGGAGGCTATAATTTTTTGTTGCAATATAATGGCTGTGCTGCAAAAATTAAAATTAATAAGTTTAGATAAATATAACATGTATAAAATGGTAATTTCAGAAATTTTTGTACGGCCGTGAAAAAATATAGTATGTAACACATGCATAAAGTATATTTTTTTACTCATGGGAGTGTCACACTTCCCATTCGTAAAAAAAAAGGTTCACTTTATTCGCTTGTTACATAAATTACTATTTGGATAAGTCAACGTTTTTAGTAAAAAAACTTTATGGCTTAACGGTTTTAAGACCCTGCCAATGAACTAAGATGCCCGATAGGTTGTATAACGCCGCCCACCTAGGGTAGACAGGGCCGTTTTATAAAATAAGATACTTTCAAATATAAAAAAAAACATCTTGTTATCTAATATTTATTAATAAGTTTTTATGCAGGTATTTGAGGCACAATGAAAATCATCCACAATGCTTCTTTATTGTTATTTAAATATAGCAACGCGAACCTGGCTAAAGAGTGGCAGGGCATAAACAACAATTTAAAACAAAAATCCTCGCTTTTAAAAACTTGTATTTAAGACACTATCTTAGCGAGATTTTGTAAAAAAAATCGGGCACCTTTTTTTAGATCTTTCTAAAAAATATATTATATATTTTACACCAAACTTGTGTACAGTGCATTCTAATAAAAACAAGCCATACCCTATAATTACGTTATTTGTACGCTTTAAAAAAATCCTGAAGTACGTCAATTTTTCTTTTCAGGGGTACACATTTTTGTCTCAAAATTTGCTTGTTCAAAATTATCCTCTCTCCCCACCAACACACGTTAAAAGTTTAAATACGAAAGTGGGTCAAGTGGTACCTTATCTTAAAGGGTTTTGAATTATCTATTCAACAGACTTTGGTTTTTCAAAATCGGTTCAGTAGTGTTCGAGAAAATGTACTTTAAATACCTGGTGTCTTAAGCCCCTGTAACTTTTTAATTTTTTGGAATATCAAACAAAATAAAATTTGATACGTAGGTATATCACCTACGTACCAAACGTGCAACATTTCATGGATTCAGTTGTTTTTGTTACTTTCGGTTTAGCCGGAAACGACCCTTACCTTATTATTTAAAATAGGCAGGGACACCCGGTATATTTTTATTTATTTGCATAGGAGACGTCATTCCAAGTAAGTACTATAGCACTCTATTTGCTACTTTTTGACATCTTACCTACAAATAATTTTAATTTAGAGTGTCATGAATACGATAAACGTGAAAAAAAACTCCAATAAAAATAGGTAATTTTTTACAGATTAGAAAAGTGGTAATTTAATAGGCGAATAAGGTAATATGTAATAGGTTTGCAAATAAGCTGTTGTTCATAGAAAAATTTTTATGTGTTATAACTGACATCTTTGTCCAAAGGTTTTTAAATCAATTTAAGTTATACAGGGTGTTTCTAAAGAATTGCAAAACATTTTAGGAAGTGATTCCTTGTTCAATATGGAGAGTAGTTTGCTTTAAAAGATTTTTGTAATATTGGAAAAATTTGCATTTTTGTGAAAATGCCGCGAAATTATTGAAAATGTCGCATATGCCGATGACGTAGTTGGGTGTGCCTACGTCACAAAAATACAAGCAACGACATCCCTTTTATATTGCTTGTTCCTTTGTTGGCATATTTATTTAACGTGACGCTTTTTACATAAGCACTGGCAACATTATGAAGTTGATTGAACTCGCAAATTATGGAAGAAATTTTAATCAGCTTTAAAAATGATTTACGAAAACACTATAGACAACTTTGGTAAAATTTTGTTTTTCCTGGGTTAGTGGCGTAAAATTTTGGCTAATAGGCTATTATACGCCCACGACATAGAAAATTTAATATGACCTGCACATTTCTTAAAACTAAATGCTAACCTTGGTAATCCACTAAAGAATAAACTTCAAACAAAGTATTAGCAGAGTGCCAATCGGGAAGGCACTAAGTAGTTTTGTCCCTCGAACAAGAGCGAGATCGACTACCTCGTATACGATGAAACTATTTATTTTGCCGTGACTACCTAGTCCAAAATTTAAAGTTTTATTTCATTTATGATACTAGATAAAGAATTTAAAAAAACTTAACAGATTTAGAGATTAGGTACCAAAAGGTAGCAAACGAAGTGTCATTAGACTCGGAGTGACTTTTCCTATGCAAATAAATAAAAATATACCGGGTGTCTCATTTTAATTATTAAAGTTGAGGTCGTAATTGGAAGTAACAGAAAACAACGGAATTCATGAAATATTGTACATTTGGGTAATATACCTAGGTACCAAATCCTATATTGATATTCCATAAAATAAAAAGTTACAGGGGCTAAAGACACCAGGTATTTAAAGTTCATTTTCTCGAAAACTAGTGAACCGATTTTGAAAAACTAAAGTCTGTTGAACAAAAAATTTAAAACTTTTTAAGATAAGATACCACTTGACCTCCTTTCCCATTTAAACTTTTTAACCTTTGTATTAGTTGGGGGAGGGTATAACCTTGAACAAGTAAACTTTAAGACAAAATTGTGTTCCCCTAATAATTAAAATTGACGTGTTACGGGATTTTTTTATAAGTGTACAAATAACCAAATTATGGGGGTGGCTTGTTTTAATTGGAATGCACTAAATATTTATGTCCAAGTGTAGACAAAAGTTTTTCGTAATATCTAAAAAATACGGTATACAGGTTAAAAATAAGGTTTGGATCGGAAAATTTGAAATTTTTCAGGACCCTATGCACACTTTTACCCGAAAGGCGACGAGAAGGAGGATTTTTTTTTAATTTTTATTTTTGTTACTTATGCTCCGCCACTTCTTAGCCAGGTCTGCATTTCTATATTAACATTAAAGAAGCATTGTGGATAATTTTCATTGTCTCTTAAATACCTGCTCAAAAATGCTTACCAGCTCTCCTACTATTATACTTATGAATTGATACCAAATTTCTCCGGAGGGGATTTTTTTGCTCCGGGGGAATGTTCCCCCTGGTGCCACCCCCTGAATTTAACGCTGCACCCAGAGTACGTTATTAGGTATATACAAATAAAATATATTTTAAACCGACAAAAAAAAGGGGGAGGTTATATCGTCGGTTTAAACGTAAAAGTCACTAAATACATTTTGTTAAAAAAAAATTTCAAACATTTTTTAAGTTATTTGTAGTAAAAGTTTTTTGCAGAAATAGTTTATTAGTTCCATTTATAAATTCATTGAAATATTATACATAAAAAGATTGTTTATCTTTTTTTTCGGCACAAATTTTGTATAAAATCGTTGTTATTCCCCGAACCACATACAAAATAACTATATCTTGTATGTGCCCGAACCATAAAATGTCACAGTGAGTTTAACCATTAAACTCTCAAGCCACCATTTTAAAATTTGTCAGGTGTTAATAATAATACCCACGCACTTTAGACCTATTATTTTTACTAAACTAATCATTTTTTTGTTATTAATAATTAATAATCTATATCTAATAATTAAATACAAAAATAGAGCGTTTCCAAACTTTTTTGACACACTGTATAAATTTGAGTTTGGAAATAAAGAAAGAAGTAAATTAAATAAGAATGTTAAGAAAAACTATTTGGTTGACTTTTTCTAATTGGAAATTGGAAATGTGTATTGTTTTACCATTAAAATCTATCAAGGAGCTTTAAAAATATATTTGATATGTCTATTGACGTTCAATGAAAGCTTTAACCAGAATCTAAAAATGAAATAAAAACTGTACTTAGCATTTCTTTATAAAAATGCGGTTTGCATCTTAACGTGTGAGTAGGGATAGCAACGATATATCGATTATTTTCAAATATCGATATATCGGAACTCAAATATCGATAAAATTTATCATTTTAATAATCGATATTACCCAAAACGATATTTATCTATATAAATTTGACATTCCTACATGTGACCCAAATGTTTAATTGCTTTTTTGACGTTACCATGTTAATTAGCTTAAAAACACAATTCTTTTCTAAATAACTCAGAGTCGTATTTTTTATGATAAGAAAGTTAGCAATAGTGCCTACCTAACTTTGAACACCTAGTATATTATTTTTGATGGTTTTTAGATCACGAACAATTTTTTTAAATATAATAATTAAAGAACCCCGCACTAACCTTATGGATTTTGGGTCCCTGTCGAATTGAAAATTCAGTATGTTGTGCTTCTCGACCATCTGATCTAAAGTTATCATAGGCCGAACGTAATCCTTTGTTTAGTATATTTTTAAAAAATATACAGGGTGTCCCATTTTTATGAAAACTGCAGGATATCTCAGTTCTTAATAAAGATAAAACCTTGCGGTTTTTCGGTCCAGAGCTACTTTGTAGTGAAACAAAACATGTCAAAAACAAAGCTGTCATAGCCCTCTTGATTTTTGAGCTACAGGGCGATATTAGAAATATTGCATTTTCAGGTACCCCTTGAATCTCAGTTAACTCACAACTTACCAAAAAGTAAAAACGGATTCCTATATAACTTTTAACGTAGAATACACTGGCGTGCACAGTATTATTTTAAATATTATTGATTTAAAATATTGACCAATGTTGTTTTTATAAAACACCCCGTGTATAAAAATCGGTCAATTTAATTGATTTAATACTTCCCAGTATCCTTTTAGGATTTATATGCCTCCACATTCGGGTTAGTGATCCATAAAATCACTATATTCACTCGTCAAAGTTAATTCCAAGCCTTTACTTTAGTTTAACCTTAAAATATCCCTTAGCTATCTTACTGGTAAAGATGGGTCCATATTTAATTCATTCTGAAAGCGATGTCGCCAAGGACACAAAAAATGATAAAATAAACAAACCTTTTCCGATGCACATAACCTCGGACAGAGCCTGATTACATATTTTTAGATAAATAATAAAAATACATTGCTAAAACACGTATCACCTACTTACAAAACATTCTCTTATTTCGCCTCTGTCCTACTTAAAACCGGTGGCGTGGTACTAGAAACTCGTCGGGTTAAATATTTTTGACTGCAATAAATCATTGTTCACAAAAGGGTTTTTTACTTTATCATTTTTGTGTACTTGGCGGCATCGCTTTCAGAATGAATTAAATGTGGACCCATCTTTAACCGTTTAATTGTAAGTACGGTATGGAAAATACAACAACAAACAAACTGTATATCAGTTCGCCACTTAATAGTTAGAAAACTTATTTTAAAGAAAAAAATGAAGATCCTTAAATTGACCTTTTTTTATTTTCATTTTTTTTTTTTTATTGCAACTTTTGCTTATCCGTCTAAAATTAAATTCTAAACACCTTTTTCAATTACCTCCCAAGCAGCAAGCTGACGTCATTTTAAAGGCATTTTTGGTCATAGGATGTCATCAGATCAAAATTATAACGTCATTTTAATAACGTGTTTTTGACGTCGTTGAAGTGACGTCTTTCCGACGTCATTTTTTCTCATACTAGCTCATAAAAATCTAATGACGTCATGTTTAGAAAACCCGCCAAAAAAATTTTGTGACATTATATGATCCGTGTCAAAAACCCACCGAAATATCATATGACAGAAAAATAAGACTAATAATTTTACAAAATTGAAATAGGAAGAAACTCTACCGATAGATGGCGTAATGGACAATAAACTACTACGTTTATTCAACATGTCGCTTTTTATCGCCTACACCATACCGATCGATGAGACCAAAATAGTTTGAGACCGGTCTGCGGTTGGTGATCTCAATTAGCTTTGAAAGAAATATCTTCGGCTAGTGTAAAAATCTGCATCTCCAGGTTGGACAGTGTCCCGAGAGATGCGACCTTGCAGTGCAAGGAAATTGCAAGAAGTAAGGAGTTTTTTCCTATTTCAATTTTCAAATAAAGTATCGTATCATTTTAGCTTTCGAAAAAAAGGATATGCGTCAATTTTTCGTCATCTTAAAGACGTCATTATGACGTTATTAACGGGACGTCTTTTTTCTGTGACTTAGGGAGGTCAATTTAACGTCATTTTGTCGTCATCTTATGACGTCTTTGCCAAATGTGACCAAAAATGACTAAAAAGAGACGTCAATAAGACGTCAGCTTGCTGCTTGGGCTTTTTTAGATATCATACCATCTAACTTCACTTTTTGATATGTTAATT
>JACEGR010010125.1:0-21011 GCA_014170235.1 Listronotus bonariensis
TATATTTTTTAAGTAAAGTGGCTGTCAAATGAAACCATTTAAGACAAATAGGATTTTTCTTATTGCATATTATTAGCTTCTCTGCCTCACATTGGCTAAGTATTCTACTAGTGATTAAAGAACTAAACTTACCCTATTGTACTTTTAATAGTAGCCGACATCGTGGCAATTCCAAGGCCACTTCCTGAAACAACGAAAATTTCAACAAACTCTCTTCTTCTTTTAAAATATTGTGCAACCATTAGTGTGGAGCAGTCTTTAGTGATTCCTACGCCGATACCAACCAGAATAGCGTAGCTAAAAAAACATGCATTTTATACTAGGTAGGTACATATTTGAGATCCGACACTGATATCCGAAAAGTCGGAAGAAATACTATATTACTTCCGATTTTTTGTTTTTATTTTTATCTAAAATAACTAAAAATAAAAAAAAATATTAAAGTTATTTATTATATTGGTTTAAAAACAGTGTATTATTATAATATAAAAGTTTAACCGAACATATCAGCTATTTATTACACTATTTAATGTTTATAAAATTACGTCATCCTTTTTCAATAGTTATAATATTTTAACCATCCTGTACAGGGTGTTTTATTTTCGATGATTTTACAGGGTATCTCGAAAACTGTAAGGAATATCAAAATTATAATATAGGACTTTCGATCTTTTTTTTTTGAGAAAACAACTGTAATGAAAACAGTTCTTGGCTATTGTATTTCATCTCGGAGCTACCAAAGAAAAAACCCAGAGATAGATAGGAAACTGACAGTTCTGCCATCTATGTTTGCCACATGGAACACAATAAACAAACGCAGAGCAGCATAAAGTTTACTGTTGCAGACGGTTGTCGCGGCAGAAGCTTGAGAAGATTCCTTGGTCTGAAGACCGAACGTTCTTTTGAGTTATGGATGGTGGATCCATCCATCCATATTTTGAGTGTATTTGCATATTTGCATGTTACCTTTATATTTTCTTTGATCGCCATTTTGGCAAGACTCGTTCAAATAGAATTATATTAATTCTTTATTGTCCCGTGTTTTTGTTTTGCTGTGCGTTTTTTGAAAGAAATTGTAAAATGAGTTGTATAAAAGCTCGTGTACCAAGTGTGCCCCAATATGAGGATCGTTATTCTACAAAGTAAGTTTGATTTACAATATCTGTTTCTGATGTTTTTAAATGTAAATTCTACGTTGAGCGTATCAAATACTAGCAATAAAAACTTTCTGGATATTGCTAACAATACAGACGTTTACACAGAATGACAAAAATGGATAACAATTCCCAATATTAAGCCTATTTTGTACATATTGCCAAGTGTAAATTTTTCTTCGGATAAGTACGGGGTGTCAAGATATTAATATAAACCGCTGTTTTTTTATCCTAAAACATTATTATATGCCTTTTTTGTTTAAACAGTTTTATATATTATATTTTTTAAGTAAAGCACATAGTTTTAAATGCCAAATTACCTAAACTTGAATAATTTGCCGTGGCTGAAGGACTTTGGTCCAAGGCCAATTGAGGAAACAATAAATAACTTTTTCAGGATAATAACAAAACGTATTTCAGTTTATTTAGCTTGTCTGATCAATATAAAATTATTCCTTTATTCTTTATGTTTTGCCTTTCATGTGATCTTGTTTGAAAGTTTAAATATCGACTAGCATTATTTAAATTTTAAAGGTGCTGATTGGTCCGCATTTGTTTCCCACTGACAGAGTTGTATTTTGAAAATATCTTCTCAATCAATGACTTTTTGTCCTTTACTGCACGTCAATGTTCTCAATAGCATATATACGCAATAGATATACACGTCATGCTAGCTCGATGCCATCAGTGGACTTTGTGTGTGTTGAACATTACCATGTAGAGAGCAGACAAAAAATGGTTGCATGCAGACATTCTGGATGTCTATACTATGTATATACACGTCGCGGCACCTTAAAGAGTCCATGGGAAATTTTTGCCAATACGTGGAAAGGGGAAGGTCTAAAGCAACAAAGCAAAACCGATGTGTCATCCTAGCAGGACATGTTTACATGCAGCCATTCTTTATCTAATACCTGTTCCACTTGAAAGTCAATAAAAAGCATCTAGCTGGTATGACATGTATGCAAAGTAATTCAGGTTTTGCCCATTTTGAAAACATTCTTTAACTCGTTTGCTATTAAAGCTATGAAAAAACTTTAAATGGGTTAATTGTGTAGTTTTTTCCGTAGAATATTATAATGGCATTAGTTTGTTTTCCATTTTGTGCAGTTTTTAAGGACTTTACCCACCTTCTGTTTTTTCTTATGAAACACCCTGTATATTTATATTTAAATTTCTCTTTAAGCTTCCCAAAAATATATACTGGTATGTATTTTTTTTCACTGCTAACCTGAAAAACTGCTATTATTTACTCCATACATTTTATAAAACATTTAATTTAAACATTTATTGTAATTCTTGTTTTTTGTTGGGTTAAATAAAATTTCTTTTATTTTTAATGTTCTATAATATGTATGTATTTAATTTTTTTTTTAGGTAATAGGTATAACATTTTTTTTCGTAATAGTTTTTTTTATTATAAAGTCATATTTTTTAAAGCTAAAGTAAGTTAATTTAATTAAGTTAAACATTTAAAGATTCATTTTTAATAAAATATCAAGTTGGGGTAAAAAATAGATATTAAAAAAATTATGTTTTTTTTTAATATCTGTCATGGCCTTCACTAAAATAGTCAAATTTATAGAAAATGGTAACTTTCAGTAAAATTTGAAATAAAAATACATACTAGTATAGGTATATTTTGGAAAAGCTTAAAGCATTACAGTTGTTTTCCCAGAAAAAAAAAAGATCGAGAGTCCTTTATTAGAATTTTGTCTTGCGGTTTTCGAGATCCTACACTGCAAAATCATGCTAGTAAGAATCCTTCGGTCTCAGACTTAAGCTCGGCGGATTTCAAAACCCAAACGTAAGCTTTCGAGATAGATCGAGTCTATTGATGTTTCTGTAAAAGACTCCGTGCTGCGGCTTATTGATGTGATCTTCTAAGTGCATCCGTTGTTCGGCTCTTTTAACTGCAGCTGTTACAGCACTAGACTCCTGTCTTATAAGTGATTGGTCGTCATTAGAATCTATTTCAAATCTGAGACCGAATTTCTCCGCGGCTCGCTCGGCTGCCTTGAACAAAAATGCTCCAACATTGGCCATCTCATGTTCTTTTACTAACTGCAGTAGTGGATCCGTGCTTTTGGCAACCTGACAAGCAAGACTCAAAACCAAACGATCATGCATACACTCCAAGCTTAAAAGGCCGCGACCTCCCTGATGGCATGAGAGGTAAATGCGGGAGACTGATGAGCGGGGATGGATGCTGCGGTGAAGATGCATCATTTTTCGTGTGCTAACGTCCAGTTCGCGCAACTCTTCTCGCGTCCACTTAACTACTCCAAACGAATAAAGTAATACAGGAACTGCCAGCATGTTAGTTGCAGCAACCTTATTCAATCCTGATAGTTCGGATTTCCATATTTTCCTTAAGCGTTGCCTGTAATTGCTTCTCAGCTCGATCTTTACAGCTTTAACATCCTGAGTACGATTTTGGTCGATACCTAAATATCGATACGTTTCGTTATTTCTAAGCGGACGGAGAATCGCTCTGTCAGCAAGTTGATCAGCCTCTAAATCGTTACCATGTCGGCCCTTCACCAGCCTAAGTTTTGCACATTTGTCAAGTCCGAACTCCATGCCATCTTTGCTATATTCGTAAACCACTTTAAGAGACTGTTGTAGATCTCGCTCACTAGTTGCATAGAGTTTCAGGTCATCCATATAAAACAGATGGGTTACCTTACGCTCCCTTCTTCCAGGTGGTCCACAGCAATATCCCCGAGTCTTCCGAAGAGACACGGATACGGGAAGCAGCGATATACAAAATAATAGAGGACTCAGTGAGTCGCCCTGAAATACGCCCCGTTTAAATGTTATGGGATCAGTAATGATTTTTTGTGCTCCAGATGTTATGGAGAATTTAGATTTCCAGAGCGGCATCAGCTGTTCGATGCAACGAATCAGGTTAGGAGGAACCTTGAGATCTTTAAGCAGATGCAATATTAAATTCATGCGATGTTGTATCAAAAGCTTTTTTGTAATCAATCCATGCCATACTGAGGTTGCGTTTGTATTGGATTGAGTCTTGTGTGATGCATCTATCGATTAAGAGATTTTCCTTGCAACCATTGATTCCTCTTTTTCCTCCTCGCTGCTCCCCTATATCAGAGAGAATAGGATCTATTGCACTCAGTATTCTAGAATACAAAATTCTAGTAAAAGCCTTGTAGCTGGTATTAAGGCAAGTGATTGGTCTGTAGTTCTTTGGCTGTGTTAGATCTCCCTTTTTGGTATTAATATAGTCCGGCCTTCTACAAACCATTCAGGAATTGGTGTGTGTCCATTAAGCCACGAATCAAAGATTCTGGCCAAATGCGGATGGGTACTGGGGAATTTCTTCCACCAGAAGTTATTAATGCCATCCGGACCCGGTGCAGAATAATTCCTTGCACCATCTAGGGCTCTTTTACCTCCTCCGTCGTGATTGGTGGACTTTCGTGCTGGTTAAGTTCCTTGTCGGCACAATAGGCACTAAAGTTGTTTAAAGCAGGAGTGTCCCGTCGTAACGGCTTCGAGTCCTCGTAGACATTCTTCCAGAACTGTTCCACAACATTTGCTTGTGGCGGATTTTCGACCGTTGGTGCTGGGTCTGCGAGAAAGCTAGAGGGTTTAGTCACAAATTTATTTGTATCTCTCAGCCCTTTAGCCTTTTTCTTTAAGCTGTTGTTAATAACACCCAACGATCGTATGCGGTCTAGGCAACGCTGCTTAATGACCTGAAGCGTGATTCTGTTAAGTGTATGGTGTTTTTGGCGTAGCTTTAAAGCTATTTTTCTGATCTTTGCCGTAAAAGGTCTGTTGGCTGATATATAACCCATTACACTTTGAATGCGCGATGCCTCTTGCCGCGTTAGATCTATTTTTTTGGCAATTTGCTGAATTCTGCGTTCGGTCTTCCGAAGTGCCTGGTGAAAGCTATCTGAGCGGTTAGGAACAAGTTGTTTCGCAGCTTCATAAACAGCGTTGTTAAGTGCCAAAATATCCGTTTGTTCTGAAAGTAAATCCCGAAGAGCGTTGTTTGCTTGTGCGATATCTCGGGATTTTATGTGAGACTTGATGTTGATGTTAGTAAGCCTCTCTGTTAGTTCGTTGTTGGCGTTTTCGGGGGCAATCTCAATTACCATATTTTCCGCAGGCTGGTTTTGTTCCAGATCCTGATTATCCAGGTCCTGAGGTGGCTCCTGTTGTCTTGGTGTTCTGACATATCCAGATCGGTTAAGATAGGCTACATAGTCTCTCAAACGTTGTTGGGAGAGATGACTTAGTTCTGGGTGTTTAGCACACCATGTGGCGTGCATCCGTGCCATGTAGCCCCTAATGGTGGGTTCGCTGAGGGAATATGCATCCATCAGATCGTCCCTAAGTTCGTCCGTCCACGTGAGGCGTCCATGTCCATTGCCAAGGTCGTTTAAGGGCGTCCGTCCGGTTGCTCCTCCAACCTGCCCTGCACCCCTATCCGAACGGGGTGGATTGTTGGGAGCTTGCTCATCATTGTTTATAGGGACAATGCGAGATATCCACGACTCTGCGGGATGTCACCCCACAGAGCCGCGGCGGTTACCGGTATTACATAGGCTACCGGACCGATTCAAGGCCTCTCGTAGGTTGCTGTTGGTACCCGCAACCCCTTCAAGCTCGCTGGCAGTACCGTCTTGCTTGGATTGTTCGTGTTCGGTAGCACCAAGAACAATGCTAGGCATTTGTGTTTTTCTTGAGAATTTTTTGTATGTTTTGTGTCTAATTTTTTTAGTAATTTCATTTTTAATTATTAAATTTGTGGACAAATAATTTCCCACTGTTAAAAATTCAAAGTGATATCTGATTGCGGACTTGTAGAGGTTCTGACGGCCTGATGGTTGTTTCTTCGCCTTTCCTTCTAGTCAATATAGTTTGTAAGTGTTTTTGGTGTTGTAAAATATTAGGCCCATGTTGCCATAGAACAGTTTTGTAATGTGTCTTTTTTAATTAAAAGCCCTTGATAAAGTAGCAATCCAGCCACGAAACGTTGGGATAAATACAATAGTGGTTTTTATTTGCCTGCCCTCATCCCGCTATACGACTCCAATTATTATTATTATTATTATTATTATTATTATTATTTTTAATGTGTGCTTTTCTAATTGGAAAGAATAATGAGGCAGTTTTTATGGACATTTCTGAAGAACTGGAAGTAAAAATTTACAATTTTGTGTGTAGACTTTATATGATTTCCGCCAAGCTTCATAATGCTGGCATAATGTTAACTTAACGATTATTTACATAATACTATAGTTCTATTGACAGTAGAGAAACTCGGTGACCAGCTAACTTAAATTGTAATAACTGACGCCAAACGGAGTACTTAAATAAAAACAGTCAACTTTTAATCGTGCATAATATTGCAAAATGATTACTTTGTACAGGTATGATTAAATACATAATGGTAAGGAAAGAAAGTAACATCAACCAAATTAGATACAAAGATATAAAAAAATACATACATATATATATATATATATATATATATATATATATATATATATATATATATATATATATATATATATATATATATATATATATATATATATATATATATATATATATATAGATATTTGTTCTTTTACTTTAACGTTAACCCAATCAACAACAAATCTAAATCAACACTAAAAAAATTTTATTACATACCTAAAAAACAACTGATGAAACTGAGTAGCAAAACTGGTAAATAAACATCCAAGAGCTGTTAGTAGCCCCCCATTACAGCTGTTAAGCGAGTTGATTTTTTTACAAAAAGAGACAGTAATGGGAGATATAAACAAGCCCATTCCAGTAGATATGGCTCCTAACCACGCTGAAATAAAAAAAAACATCTTTAAAATGTAGTTTTTTTATTTAAAATAATATAAAAAAAAGTTTTTGTATTTTTGTTGATAACTTAGTATCCCTAAGATGTTGAACCAAGGCTAAGGGTAAAAATTATTCTGATTCAAAACAGAATAATAAGTAAAAAATTCATGGGCATATAAGTGGCAAGAAACACATACAGCTATCAGCTAATTCAACACGTTTAGGCAAGTAAAGCAATAACAAAGCGGGAACGATGGACAGTGCTTTAAGTAGAGAATGCAATCCCGGTATTTGCGGGGCTGGACATTTTTAATCCCGCGGGATCCGAGTATTTGCTGGATCCCGCGTGATGATCAATAAATATAATTTTAATTAATCCATTCTTTTTTATAATTTACTTACATATTTAAAATTAGGAAAAGTAGAAAGCTATACATTATTCCATTACTTCAGTTAATTTCGTGCGGGATCCCGTTTATATTACAAATGGGATAAATCCAGCGCATGGCATGCAAGATCCAGGTATTTCTGGATCCCGGTATTTCGGTATCGCAGTCACTAACGTTGAGAAATAGGGATTTCGGGACAAAAATCGAATCAGTCTTATTGCACTAAAATAGTTCTGTTATAAATAATTGGGTAGGGTACAATGCTCTGCCTATACAGAAAGCAATATTGTATTATTATTTTTTATTATACAGGGTAATTCAAAAGTATAGTAAGTTTACAAAGATATGCAGAGTTACGGTTAAAAATAAAGGGGCTTATTATTTATAGGCTAATTTTATATAAAAAAGTTTATTATAAACCTTGGTTCAGAAATGCATAGATTTAAAGATACAGAGTGTCAAACTTTTTAAAAGTAAAGCGGTTTTTACAATTATCGTAAATACCCCTCATCCAATTTTAATGCAATTAGTCCAGGCGGAATACCTGAATGAAAAAAAAATCCTTTACAGAAAACTATTCTTATACTTTTGTTCTCCGGTCCAAAATAATCTGTTAGGTGGTGAAGGAGGGTGGTTTTTAAGGGTAAAAATGTTTTTATTTATTTCATCTAAACAATGAATCCTATTAAAAATAAATAATGACAAATGTTGTCGACAATAAAATATACATACAACTTATGTAATAACTATTTTTGCCCTAACCTATTTTTTTTTATTTTAAATATAGTACTGTACTTTTTTTCATTAATAAATATCCAGCCATTATTATGGAAACTTGACACACCTTGATCGTTTTTTTCTTTTTACCAAAGAAAGGTTTACTAAGGGATCATTTTTTTGTCACCTTTTAATAAATACAATTAAAAATATATACCGAAATCAAAATTTAAAAAAAACACACAAAATATTGACCTTTTTATTATTTCCGTACATTGTGTTAATTTTGTCGAAAAATTAATATTGTTTATATTTTTTTATATGTAATTTTGAAGAATTTTTATATATTTTAAAAAGTTTAAAAATATTTTTAAATGTAAAAGTTGTATAAAATTCAAAAATGTTTGTTCCATTTCTCCTCTTCTACCAGCCTTCATGGGACACACCATACCTGTAATCTAACTTTTACATTTAAAAATGTTTCTTTTTTTTAAGTATTTAAAAATGTATATAGAGGGTGGCCGCCGGGGTATCCGAGATAGTTCGGATATAAATTATGTGATTAGTTTTAAGCAAAAATTATTCTAAGTATTTAAAAACGTATATACAGGGTGGCGCCGAGGTATCAGAGATACTTTGTATATGAATTACATACATGTATGAGTAACTTGAAGCAAAAATTATTCTATTCACTTTTCCCAATTACCGACGTTTGAATTCAAAGCATAAGGGAAAATGTAATTTATTTTAATAAAAACTTGATAATAGTGTATTAAAGATGCTCAATATGACCTATTCCTAAATGAGCCAATGGTACTACCGATGCAATATCCATATACGAAAATCATTTCCGTGTATTTCTCATGGAAATAAAATACAAACATGTTTTTAACACAAGTTATGCAAAAAATAAAATAACCAACAGCTGTCAATGATGACTAACAATGTTATTTCATTACTCTAAAACAGCGTTTCTTAACCTGTGGTACGCGGACCCCTGGGGGTCCGCGAGCACATGATAGGGGGTCCGCGGTCTTATCTATGGACGTTTAAATTAATAAATAAATGTCATAATTTTCTCGGTACTTCAATAATGTTTGCAATAAATGTATAAAAAAATGTCGACATTTTTGATGTTTTATTTTTATTTAATTGTTTTTTTCAATTAAAGTATGTATTTTTTATTGTATTTATTAAAAGTTGACAAAAAATTGAAAAAAAACGAGACCCTAGCAAACCTTTATTGACGAAAAAAAAAAATAAAATACGGTAGAAATTTTGAATTTTTTTTTTTAAAGGTTTTCATAGTCACGGCTGGATATTTATTAATGAAAAAAATACAGTATATGTATTCAGGGTGTTTCCTTATTGCGGTAAGAAAATTTAAAGACGTGTTCCTAAGCCATTTTTATAAAAAAGTTCATATAAAAAGGGGTGATTTTTTTCGCGACTATTTTTTATTCGGTCCCATCGTGAAATTTTGTTGAAAATACCTTTAAAAAAATCCCCGAAAGTTTTAGTCCTTATATAATTATATTTCACACAAAATTTTTTAAACTTTTCTTGAAAATGAAAATTTTTGAGGTTAGGGTAAAGATAGTTATACCAAAGTTGTAGGTTTTTTTATTGTCGATAACTTTTGTGTTTAACTTTTTATTAGGATATATTGTTTTGCTTAAAATTGCAAAAAATCATTTTTACCATTAAAAACCACACCCTTTAACCCCCTAACGAATTATTTTAGTCCGAAATTAATTTTCTTACATAGCTATGAAACACTTAACAAGAGTATACCATAAGTTTGCTGTAAGGATTTTTTATGACCATTTCTACTGCTATTCCGCCTGAGCTAAATTTGTTAAAATTATTTTTAGCCATAAGGGGCTAGTTTAAATCTAATTTTATTGAATTCATTAAGTTTATTGGCGTCTCGACAGATACCTTAAAGACTACAAGTAGAATGAGTCTAAATACTTAAAATATGGTTTGCGATAATTTTTGTAAAATCCATATTAAATCTTAAACTTTGCTTCTCTGGTTGTTGGGAGACAGATTTTAAAAAGATATAAAATAATGTTTTTTATACAAACCCTCTAAATTATCAGCCAAACCTTTTATTTCAAGAATAAGAAATTAAATAGCAAGGCACTTTTCTATATTATAAAGCCGCGTCCCGACTTGCAAGAATTCGCCAAATATCCGTCCAAACTAACCAACCTGTTTGCGCGCTCCTTTAACGCTAAAAAACCGGCCAGCTTTAAATCACCGGCGAATCATTCGCCAAGACCTTGAAACGACGCGAATTCCATCCACGTCCACGTCCGCACTATGTGGCGTGGTATGCGGTGCACTATAGGATGTTTGAGAAAATTTTGGACAAAATTAGATATCTAAAGAAGTATGAGTCGTAGATATCTGATTTTTGCACGAAAATATAGCTAAATCTATCCCAGAAAAAATGTCTTCAAATAAAAGTCGTAAGGGCATTGTGGTTATGTCCAATTATAATCTGACCTTTCCAAAAAAACCTTATTTTGCTCTACAAGCAACAAAACACGTACAAAATATTACAAATGTTATCAAACCGAAAGATGGTTTCAAAACCTTTTGAACAATAATAGATTTTTTTAACGATTTTTAGTCCCCCAGTTAGGGGTTAACACTGGACTAGTTATAATAATATACAGGGTGTTACAGAATGTTTGAAAAAAAAATTAAGGTCAGATTTTTTTATTAAAAATATGAATAAAAGTTTATATAAACATGGGTCCGCAAGTTCCTCGCTCTCAAGATACAGGGTGTTAAACTTATAAAATATTTTCTTTTTAAAATCTTAAATATATTTTAACCAATTTTGATTTAATTTGGCAATAGTATTTTTGGGATTAAGGGGGTAATTTATCACTTACTTAATTACGTTTCTAAGTAGCGTCTCGAGCATCAACTAAAGGAATAGTTCTAACAAAAAAATGGTACGCCACTGACTGTGTAAATGCGTGTAAAAATGTTTGTGCTTTTTTTTAGATTAAGCATATAAAAATACAGCTTATAGGTCTTCAAATTGTTTTCATTTGTGGTTTAATTTAAGAGAAAAAACATAAAATCCACTTAATTGCACATTTTTAGACCATCAAAGGAGGATTGCGACAACGTTTTTGAAAAAATAGGTAATATTATTTTTATTAGCAATGATGTAACAACAATAATAAATACCTATTTAAATAAGATTTATATTTAGTCAAAAAATTTTTACTAAAACTCTTATTCTTTTAGTTTAAGAAATTTATTTAATTTAATTAATTTATTCTTAAGAATTATATTTATTATCTTTTTTCCATAGGTTAGAATGCCGTCGTAATGTATTTTGTTAAGGTAAATTAAAAATAAATTGCGATTTTACTAGAAATTAGTGCAACCATTATTAATATTTTGATTCCGCAATGCCTTCCTTCATGGTTAAAAAATAGGCAATTAAGTGGATTTTATTTTTTCTCTCATAAACTAAACAACATACGAAATAAAATTAAAAGACAAAAAACGTTGTATTTTTATTTTCTTAATCCAAAAAAAAACGCACACAAAGCTTACACGCATTAACACAGTTAGTGGCGTACCATTTTTTATTAGAAATATTCCATCAGTTGCTGCACGAGACGCCACTGGACTTGAAAAAGTAATTAAGTTAGAAAAATTACCTTCCTAATACCATAAATACCATTTAATAGATGGTATTTATTTGGGTACACGCCAAAATAAAATTAAAAGTACTAAAAAACCAAAAAATTTTTAAACAAGTAAAAATATAATTAAAAATCGACGTTTCGGTGGCAAATCTGCCACCGTTGTCAAGACAAATGAAATAAAAATAAAAAGTTACTATTATTTAGGTTTTAAAATTCAATATTTTTCTGTTTTTCTAGGATATTCGGATATTCTGAAAACTTTGACATTAAATGTCAAAACATGTTTGTTTGGTTATAGTGTCATAGTGACATAGATAACTGGTTGCTGGTGTATTGATTGTTTATTTAAAAAAAAGGTGAATAGTTAGTTAATTTTTAGTCTTCCTGAAGATACTTCAGTATCAAGCAAAGGCAACCAAGTGTTATTTAAATTAACTGAAATTGATGCTACACAATTATCTTTATTTAATAATATATACGCACTTTCTTTGATTTTGCGTTTTTTAGAACAAGTTTCCTTTGCTAAAATGCTCGAAGCATCCCAGTTTATTCTATGATTGTTATCAAATGCGTGTTGGCAGATTTTTGATTTATGAAATTCTGTGTTTTTAATGTATGATCTGTGTTCTTTTATGCGTTTGGCTAATGGTCTACAAGTTTAACCTATATAAAATTTATTGCATTCGCAAGGTATTTTATAAATGACATTTTTTTGTTTTCACTTGAGTTGTATGGTTTTGTTTTTGTTAATTGAGATCTGATTGTGTTTTGTGTTTTAAAGATTGTGCGAATATTAAATTTATGCCCTATTCGTTGAATTTTATTTGATAGTCCGGGAATGTATGGTAAAAATAAATTTGTGATAGGTCTATTTTGATTTTGTCTTATAACTGGAGTTTCAAATTCAAGGAAACAAATATCTATAAAATCAAGAGGATAATTATTTTGAATTAAAATATTTTTGAAATAATCTTTTTCAATATTTATATTTTGATTAGAACAAATGACTTTAATTCTATCAAATAGACTTTTTACAACTCCCTTTTAACCATTATTGGGTGATTTAAGTTAAAATTTAAGTATCTATTTGTATGTGTAGGTCCTCTGTAGATTTTTGTTTCAAAATTGTTTAAATCTTTTTTATTAAAATGTCAAGAAATGGTAGTTGTGAGTTGTTTTCTTTTTCTATAGAATCAAATAAAATTCAACGAATAGGGCATAAATTTAATATTCGCACAATCTTTAAAACACAAAACACAATCAGATCTCAATTAACAAAAACAAAACCATACAACTCAAATGAAAATACAAAAAATGTCATTTATAAAATACCTTGCGAATGCAATAAATTTTATATAGGTGAAACTTGTAGACCATTAGCCAAACGCATAAAAGAACACAGATCATACATTAAAAACACAGAATTTCATAAATCAAAAATCTGCCAACACGCATTTGATAATAATCATAGAATAAACTGGGATGCTTCGAGCATTTTAGCAAAGGAAACTTGTTCTAAAAAATGCAAAATCAAAGAAAGTGCGTATATATTATTAAATAAAGATAATTGTGTAGCATCAATTTCAGTTAATTTAAATAACACTTGGTTGCCTTTGCTTGATACTGAAGTATCTTCAGGAAGACTAAAAATTAACTAACTATTCACCTTTTTGTAAAATAAACAATCAATACACCAGCAACCAGTTATCTATGTCACTATGACACTATAACCAAACAAACATGTTTTTACATTTAATGTCAAAGTTTTCAGAATATCCGAATATCCTAGAAAAACAGAAAAATATTGAATTTTAAAACCTAAATAATAGTAAGTTTTTATTTTTATTATTTTTATTTCATTTGTCTTGACAACGGTGGCAGATTTGCCACCGAAACGTCGATTTTTAATTATCTTTTTACTTGTTTAAAAATTTATTTGGTTTTTTAGTACTTTTAATTTTATTTTGGCGTGTACCCAAATAAATACCATCTATTAATTGAATCCGCCAAACTACAGAACATATCTTCAATAAATACCATTGTCAAATTAAAACAAAATTGGGTAAAGTATATTTAAAATATATATTTAAAAAATCTTTTACAAGTTGAACACCCTGTATCTTGAGAACGAGGAATTTGCGAAGCCATGTTTATATAAACTTTTTTCATATTTTTTTATTAATAGAATCTGCCCCTAAATTTTTTTACAAAATTCTGTTACACTCCGTATATTAAAAATTGATAATTAGTCTAGTTTTAACCCCTAACTGGGGGAATAAAAGTCGTCGAAAAAAATCTATAAATGTTCGAAAGTTTTTAAAGCCAATTTTAATTTAAAACATTTATATTATTTTGTACCTATTTTAATGCTTGCAGAGGAAAATAGGACTTTTTATATCAGACTTTAGTTAGACATAACCACAGTGCCCTTATTACTTTTTTTTGGAGACAATTTTTCCGGTATAAATAATTATATCAGCTACATTTTGGTGCAAAAATCAAATATCTACGACGCATACCTGTTATATCAAATTTTGTCCAAAATTTTCTTAAACATTCTATAGTGCGGCGTGGAGCAGCGAATTGTTGCAAGTCTAGACGCGGCTTTAAAGGGAGCACAGATAAAGCTGCATATTTATTTATTGGTGAAGAAAAAAAGAAACGAAACAAGTTGCTATTGTTATCTAGTTATCTGTATATAAAAATGCAGGCCTTTTAAGCTGTTATGAAAATATTAATTGTGGCATTTTTGTCCACATATCGACACATTGTGTGGTGTGTAACCTTTTTTAAACGCCGGAATAATTTATTTCACGCGTTGTCTGTGATCCTTTTGATTTAGCTGATACTGTATATGAAGGACTACGTAAAATACTATTTAAAAACCCCATACGTTTTTAAATGCTTGTTGTGGTAAAAAAATACCTCTTAAAAATAAATTCCGGGTGGTTTTACACCCTAATCCCATTATTTGCAAACTTAAATCAAAACTGGAATAATAAAGTAACAATATAACATATAGGTCAATGCACACTAGGCGCTCAACTCATGGTCTACTCAAACCGCGCTCAAATATCTTCCATGCTATTTAAATAGGTATGAGCGAACTATGAGCGGAGCGCCTAATGTGAGAGAAATATTTATATTGCATGTAAGAATATTTAAATGACCGTGAGCTGAGCGTGACCTTGGGTATAGTGTGCAGTGACCTTAACCCCAATCATTTGACCCCACGACTTTGTATCTTTGAACATCACTAAAATCTGAACTTTCATAATCTTTATTTCTTTTACCACAACTTACAGTGTGTCCACGGATGGACCTAACTATACCTGTAAAAATTTTCATTTTTAATATTTCTAGAAAAGTAATTCTTTATAAAAATTTTGCTTTGCCGAAATGCTAAGCAGTAATTAAATACTCCGTAGGATATACAGGGTGGTTCAAAATCGCGCAAATATTACTTTGAAAAATGAAAAAATCAGAAAAACATATTTTTGAGACCACCTAATTAAAAAGCGTAAAAAGTATTCAAAAGGGTATAATAATTTTCTCTGCTATTGGTTATGGTTTTAGAATAAATTTAAGGTAAATGTTACAAAAAAATGTTTTAATTAAGTGAGAAATAAAACTTTTTTGAATAAAAGCGTTTAAAAGAATCACCCTATAATATACAGGGAAACTTAAAATTACGGAAAAAAATCGGTTATGAATATTTTTTAATTACTTATATAATTGGCGTAAAAAGTAATAAAACTTGTCTGAAATAAATCGTTACTTTTTGTGCGACTACTTACATACACTTAAACTTTACTTGATAATTTATTCATATAAAATGTAAAATTAATTATTTATCAAAAAAAAATATTTATTTTAGTTAACAACTACTTTTTCCAAGTAACGATAAGCGCCAAAAATGTATAAAACTTTTTAAATTAGTGCTATTTAATAAGGCATTTTAAAAAATATATTTTTAAATTTTATTCATTTTTCAATATAATATTTTCGCTATTTTCAAGCACCCTGTATATCATAGGGCAATTTTTATTATAGCTACATGTATTTCAGACAAAGCAAACATTGTTATGAAGAATAACTTTTTACGAAATATAAAAATAATTTTTTTACAGGTATAGTTAAGTCCATGCGTTGACACACTGTAGGTATAAATAAAATGCCTACAGTGAAGCTTTCGTAAAAAAAATTGTATAACAAGTCGTAGTTTTTAGCAATCACTTTAAAAGGGTTGGACATACACACCAAAGTGTGTATTAGAACAAAAATAAAGTTTGGGGAAAATTGAAAAATTGTCGTTTTTGATGTTACCATTTATATCTTTTATTATAAAAAATAGCGTAAAACTGTAAAGCTATTTTTTGCAGAAACTTATCATGTAAAAGGTATTTGATTTGTTTTAATTTGTTGTATTAACTGTAACAACTTCTTGTTTTTCTTATGAAACACCCTATATATTGTTTTACGAAATATTAGCCCTTGTCACTACGATACCAAATATACATATGTTAGTACCCTTATCTCTTCTAGTTTTTTTAATATATTTTTTTAATTTATGTTTTTTTGCGTACCCTGTATATTCCATAATTAATAAAAACAAAAGTAAAAAATTTGAACGATATTTAAAGGCGGCCTGAAATTGACTAAACTCGAGTAGTCTTTGTTTGCATAAAACAGTTGCAAAGTATATATCATTTCGATTCCAAAAATGTCCATATTAGTATAGCATTTGTAACTACATTTTTGTGGCATTTTCTTTTAAAAAGGCGCAGTAACTATTTTCAAAAGAAATTGGCAAGTAATGTAAATACATTTTTTATTGCTTTACGTCATGAGTTTTAAGGTTACTTTATTGTATTGGTTTCCAAAAATGTATAAAAAAGTAATAAGTAATACTGTGGGAAGTGACTTTCACTATCTTAATTTTGAGGAGAAGAATTAAAAGATATTTAGAACTAGATTTCAGTGCAAATTAACTAAGAGAAAAATGAATCAGGCATGTAAAAATTTTATAAGACTTTTCTAGCAATACAGACACTAATTGGATAGTAGGAAAAGTCTTTATTAAAAAATGTGTTCGTTAAAAATTTGGCAAACTATATGTGTGTTAGATAGACAAAAAGAATAAAGGTCCACTTAAAATTTCTAAAGTGACTTTAGGACGATCCAACCTAATAAAAGAAGGTTTGAGTGTGATAAATAATATAACTTATAAACATTTTCCTCGAATTCAGGTGGCCCCAGAATTTAGTTTATTACGATGCCTGGAATGACAGCTTCTTCCGCCAAAATCTATCGCGAGTTTTTTTATCTAATGTAATAGTGACATTAATGTGCTTCTAGGAAATGTCAAAATTTTATTAACTGAAAGACAGATTACTTATTTTTATCAACCATGAAGATCTAATAAATACGATGAAAGGGCTAGGGAACGGGATAGTGAAAGAAGAAATTGACTAAAGAATTAAAAAAAACTAATTCTACTATATCTAAATTAAACTCCAGGTAGTTCTTGTTGTGATTACATCTGTTATAAAAAGAGATTTTAAATCAGGTCACGCAGATAAAACAGTATATAGCGATACCGGTGATTCTTGTGTCAAGCAGCACCTCTGTCGCTTTTATTTTTGCAGCAACCAAAGTAGGAGCATTGCCAATTGCGGTTATGCTTTATAAAAAAATCCATATTTTAAAAATCGTTTAGAGTGTTACAGTAAAATAAAAATAACTTTGGTCTTCCACCACAAAAGAAAACACCCCGTATATCTATAGTTTTTGCAATACAATAGTGCTGAAAGTTGTGTACAACATTTATCTTAAACTATTTTTTCTAAAGCGCATAGGTCATGAGATGTTTGACCGTTACGTTACTTTCTTAAAACACTATATTTAAATACCTGAAACAGTATAGATGTTTGTTTAAAGAATTACCATAAATTTACCTACAAACACTGTACCAAAATGGTCAATTTCTAAACTGAAATGGGGTAGACTTTGTAAGTGTCGGGCAACCGGGCAAATGCCCGGTGGGCAACTGGGGGGCCACTTACGGAGGTAAAGTGACAAAAAAATCCAAAGTAATGAAAAGACTTGGATAAAAAGGTCTGCAAATTACCATTTGCAGTATGTAATAAAATAAACTAAATAATTAAATTAGGTCTGTTCGTAGAGAAATCACAAACTAGTCAGCGCCAATCAGATTTTACAAATACGTCTGCTGACCAGTTGGCAACCGGTCACCTGACTAAATAATAATACCCAATTGACGCCGACTAGTTTGTGATTTCTCTACGAACAGGCCTATTATTTGAAAATCCCAAAATTATTAATGTTCTCTAGATTATTTTTTACAATGAATTGTTTGTTTATTCTTGCTGTCATATTTTAATACTACGATGGCCACTTTTTTTATATATTCGCGTGTTGTTTATCCAGGGCTACCGAAATCTATAATCCAAGCTTTGGGCCAATACATTGAAAAAACTTAAAATGCAGGTGTTAATAGGAGTAAAATTGCAAGAAAAATATAAAAAATATGTTTTTGTACCATTGGGCGTAAGATACAATTTTACGCTCCCATTTGACGGCGTAAAACTAAACTTTTACGCCCTAAGGAAAAAAACGTATCAAAAACGCCTGCTTTTATTTTATAAAACAAACATAAAGTAAAATAGTTCCCCATTTTATTTATTTAAACTTATATTAAAAGTACACTGATTACAATTTGAAACTTGAACAACTCCTTCCAATTTATACACTTTGTATGTGTCCCAAATTCAACCCTCTCTGGAATATTGTTCTCATGTCTGGGGAACGGCATCCCCTACAAACCTCAGCATTCTTGATGCCATTCAAAAAAGGGATGTTCGTCTTATTAATGATCCTTTACTTACTCAAAGACTTCCTTCTCTTGCTCATCGTCGAGCTGTGGGAGATCTATCGCTCTTTTATAGATACTTTTACGGCTTCTGCTCCGACGAATTATCCAGTATAGTCCCTCCTCTTGCAGCTCCCAACAGAGAAACTCGTGGTGCGGCGCGTATGCGTTCAATTGGACAGGCCCCGAACTTCCCATTTCGTTCTTTTATCCCTAGAGTTTCTAGACTGTGGAACTTACTGCCAGCGGAGGTCTTTCCTCCCCCAAATCTTCAAGTTTTTAAGTCCCGTGTTAACAAACTTCCTCTTACCCTGCTTAATGCAACCACGGTACGTTAGTATTTAGGCTTTCAGCCTTCGTGGATTGTCCAAAGATAAAAAAAAACTGGTGAATTTCCTACTGCCGATTATCCTTGTCTTATATCAATCTCTCTGGTGGTAACATTGAAATTGCCGAAAGAGTCTGTGGCGTTGAAATTTTTTTGCTATTTGAATCTTATTTTGCACCGAATCTCTGGATTAGGTAACTTTAAACACCTCGCAACCACACTTAGTATTGATCCAGTAGTATTTTTTCCAACAAGAGGCTGAGTAGAATATTTACCTTTCTTGTAGGACAGGAAAAAGCGATCATTTGTAGCACTTTTTGTCATATATTTTCCTATTATTGCCAAGAAATTAGGATTTTTGTTATCATCATCTGCTATAGTAAAGGTTCTTGGAGTTTTAGTTTTTGTATAGGAAAGATTTTCCAAAATACATGAATGTAAATCGGTAACATTACTAACCTTTAAGTTGGTTAATTCAGGCCCGACGAGAGGGCGTTGAAATTACCGTGGCCCGGAGTGATTGGGGCCTGCGCGGGATGAAATATGTAAATGGAGAATTAAAGTGAGGTTTTAAAAGGGTAATTTTGAAAAGTAACCTTTTTTTTGCTCTTCAACTTTTGTAATATTTAATATTTACAAAAGTAATCTAAAGAATAGTAGTTTTGAGGAAGTGAGGACTTTTTTGGGCTGTCATTTTTTTAAGGAGGCCTGTAACTTTTTTGTACCGGGGCTCGGCACGGCTCTTGGCGGCCCTTGGTCAATTCACCTCTTCTAGATTCCGAAGCTATGGATAACCTTGTGCAACAAATACGTTTCATCTGAGGCACTTGCAAAGAATTTTTAAAACTTCTCTCTTTTAAAAACGCGAATATTTTTAAAAACCCATATCATTGTTTTTATGCAGGATTATTGCCGATTTTAGCATGGGGTAGAGAGAACATAGTGTTGAAGGCTTCATGTCTTGATTTTTTTTCCCGAAAAGTATACCAGCAACGCACTTTCTGTTATGAAATGAATTGTTCGTAATTCACAACATCTCACATCACCGTATGCCTTTTCATAATATAGTTTTGATTTTTGTGGCAACAACTCTAGGCAGACTTTCTCTGCAGCTTCCTTTATTTTTGAATTATTTCGGATCATAATTCAAATTTGAAAACCATTTTTTGCACAACTTTGTTGACACCACATGTAACCTAAAGTTGTTTAATCAATTTGACCTAAACTAACAATAGTAACATTGGCTAAAATATCCGATATACAACAAAAATAAAGAAAAAATAACTGCAGAAAATGCTTGGTTGATTAATTTTAGTCGTAAAAATATTGTTTCCAGCCGCGGGCGTAAAAGTGCTATTTTACGCCCTTGGTATAAAAGTAACTATTAAATTCAATAGTTTGGAACACATTTCTTTTTGTACAAAGCATTATTGACAAATATGATAAATATCGATTTTTTTTGGCAGGTTAATATATTAATATAAGTTTGCACAAATAAGAACTTTTTGTTATTGAAATATTTATCACCAAAATGATGTCGACCTTAACAACAAAAATATTTTTTATTACACAAGTATAATTAACCCTTTTTGACTTATTCTAATCTATTGTGAATAAAAAGGTATTTACATTTTCTTGCACTTAAGTAAACTGTAAGCGATGACTATCAAAACTAAACATTTTGAAGATAAACCTTGGGTTAGCGATTCTACAAGATTTTCTATAGCACTAAATGTGTTTTCAAATATCGCAGAGTTAAGATCCCTAAAGATGCCTTGATGGCGAAACGTCGGTAAACGATTTTAATTTGACGCGGTCCATTGCAAACCCAAAAACCAAGATTCCTCAAGCACACTGTATATTATATTATCATTAAAAAAATCTTTAATAAATTCAACATCAAGTATATCTAACTTTATTACTTTCAAAAATATGGTCATCCAAATCAAGCATTTGGATAATTTTTTTAAGTAATGCCCTTTTGTACTGGTTGAAGGTATGGACTTTATATTC
>JACEGR010010126.1:0-21001 GCA_014170235.1 Listronotus bonariensis
CGCGGCTGAGTACCACGTAATTCAAAATCGTCAGCTAATAATTTTTTATTAGGATTAGATAAGTATTCAAAAAATTCTTTTTACTCAGAAAGTCATTTTGCGGTTCCTTATATTCAAACTGCTTCGAATATGTAAACCTATCCCTGAAAGCATTGGTTTCTGAGGTCGTGGCGGCTATATCAGAAACTGTGGACTCTTCGTCCGATACATCTACATATTTATCAGAAGTGTCTTTAATCGGGGTTGATTGTACTAACTCTAGTGCCTCTATGTGAGGCCTCACCCCTTGGGGTGAGGGGAAATCCCACCTTCCTCCCGGTGAACCCGGAAGTTTGTTCACCTCCCCAAAAGAGTTAGTAACGATTTTATTTGGTGGGGTTGTCGTGCCTTGGGGATGAAATATGTTTGTGGAAGCAACGTGTGCTTCATCTGAAATATTTAAAAGCGCTTCAAGAATATTTTGCTCAGCCATTGTGAACAAAATTAAAGAAGATGTTTAAAAATGGAAAATTTTGGCACTAAGAAGAAAATTAAAGCAAGTCTGCTTTTTAAGGGTTGGGGGAAAAGTCCTTACGTCTTTAGAGCTCTTTACAATTTAGAAAAAACTAAAATCTAAGTATTAATCTAAATTTACAACTCAAAAATAATATGTAAAAACTTTAAACACTAAAAGTTATTAAACACTATTTGTTTAAACTATAAGTCTTTTGTTTAAACACTATTTTTTTAGAATATTATTTTTAATTTCAATTTTTACTTTTTCAGGAATATTACGCTAAGTTCTAAAGCTAAAAATACTCGAAGTAAAAACTGAAAGATTCTTGAAATACTCAAAGTATTCAAAAGCAACTAAATCTAAAGAAATGCAATTGTTTAAACTTAAAATAAAGAAAACTCAAATTTATCTTATAACTATTTTAAGTAACAAAAGAATTTACAATTTGTTGTTAACCTATAGTAACAACAAAGTTAAATTATTTATAACAAATGCAAAAAACAGATTCAAACTATGTGTTTAATTATCACCAGCAAATCCAATATCAAACTAGAAAATCTTTCAATTTTTAATTCGACAATTGGTTTACAAGGTACGTTTTATAAACAATAAGCTTAAAACTATTATTTACAAGATTAGCAATATTTATAAAGATTAATTATTTATAAAAATCTTAGAATCAAATTCCAGACTAGGAATTTGTATTTTTCAAGATATAAAAGTTTTTAACTTTTAAAAAGTTTATTAAGCTTTTTGGCTTAATCAAAAGCACAAAAAGTAATAGTCACTAATTAGTTTTTGAATAAAATGTCACAATTTGGAAAAGTCACAATTTTGGTGATTGTCACAATTTTGTGATAGAAAAAATTTACTGAATTAGATAGAATGTTCAGACTAAGCACAAATTGCAATTCCCAAGAGCAGAAGCCTTGAAGAATTCTTTCAAATTTAAACAAGGAGATATCTTAGGCTTTTCCGATTAAGGTTGATTAACGATTTAAGAAGTGCTATTCCAAACTACTCCCTCGGATTGACCAACTTTTATGGTACAACTAGGTTTCGTAGGGACTTCGAAAAAATCTAATTTCGGTTAAAATAAGAGGACTTGTTTCCAGAGGATGATAGAGCACTATCCCAATCCTCCTGAGTGAAATCGTAGGCAGATTAACACTCCGCGAAGCCTCTTTTCGAATTTTAACACGAACTTTTTCCTAAACCGGATACACGATTTTTCTCCTGTTAAACTTGTTCACCTTAAAGAATTTCCAGCAAGTACCAACTGGCTCTACGTAGGAAATTGAATAAGGACTTAAGTATCGATCCCTCCTTTCACCTGCTAAAGTGCAATTGCAGGGTATATTTACCAGCGATCGATAAAGGCACAGTAAAGTCTGAGGTCTAGCACGCACTAGAGTGACTAAAATCCATCTAATTGATTTTCGAAATTTCACCTGATATCGGGTGCGGCGGCTACCCGTTAATTTAGGGGCTGCAGCCCCTAAACTAGGCTCCGACTGCCTCCTGGGTATTGCCCCCTTAACGACCCAGGGTCGCACTCAGGGGCTAATACCCCTGAGGGGGATGTGCATTATAGCTGGAATGATATGGCGCCCAACTCAGTGGCAATGGAAAGTCCCGCAGGACTTTGCCATGAGAATCCACGACATGACGATTTTCCGGCAAACTACGGAGGGGAAACAAGAAATGAAGATACAATACAAACAGAGATATGGAGGAATGTGGAACGTGAAAGAAGGAAAATAGCCGAAGAAATGGAAGAAATACAAGCGGCGCTTGAAGGTTACACATTCCAGGAACTAGACACGAGAGAACGGGAAACAACGGAAAAAGAATACATCAAACCAAGAAAGTTGTTTAGCCCAGAAAGAGACAGAAGCTCAAGAAGCAGGATATATCGGGATAAAACACCAGAAATGCCGAGATCCAGGAGACACCTTCTCCGTATCCGAGTCTTCGGATAGCTCGGACTGCGGAAGGAAACCAAAACAAGTAGCAATAAGGAACAGCGGTGACGACAACCAGTCATTAATAAAGGACTTTATAACGCAATTTACAGCTGCAATGACGGACACCTTTAAGGATCCTAAGACCACAGCGCAACTAGCTCCAAGCTATGCAGGTGAAGACACAGAGGACCCGGAACTGTTCCTCCATAACATAGAGTGGCATTGTGAAAGGATGAAGATCCCAAAATCTAAATGGAATGTCTTCGCTTACAAGCAGTTGAAAGGCCAAGCGGCAAGAAGGTTAATAATGTATGCAGACGAAGGAGTAGGATGGAAGCAGTTTAAAATTGCGTTACTAAGAGCCTTCGATAATGAGGATATACGGGATAGATTAAGAGCAGAAATATATGGGCGAGACCAGAAACCAAATGAACCGGTCGAAGAATTCATTCTAAAGAAGTGGCGGATCTGCATGCGGATGCTCCCGCAAGCAACCGAAAAGGAGATTGTACGCATAGTATTGGGAAGATTAAGGGGCGAGTTACGTGCCGCCTTACGCGCTTTTCACTGTCGGGATATGGACGAGCTTATCCAAGCCGCAGTTCAACTAGAAGGGGATTGGAACACCCTCAATAAAGAAAGGGATGAATTGGATAAAAGAATCAAAGCCCAAAACGACCGGTATGACACTAACCGTAATCAATCCACCAACAAACAAGTGAGCCGATACAACAACAACGGCCGGCAAACCAACCGTTACCAAGGCCATGACTGGAAACCGAAATGCTATGGCTGCGGAGGGCCTCATTACATCCGGGACTGCCCGAAAGGAAAAGGAAACCCAAAACAATTGGCAATAGAACCCGCACCGATCATCGAGGAACCTGCGGACAACCCAAAACCAGCAGTCGTCCGCCACACAGATCAAATAGTGCCGAAGCAACCCCGAGAAATTTTGTTTTTCGATGGAGATATCTGCGATATCGACGACAGCGACGAGCTAGCCATGGCTGTCGTCACAGGTTTATACGATCAGATGTATGGCCGAATGATAGATGAAGACAAATTTCTCGAGATCATCGACGATGAGTCAGAGGAGGACCGTGAAGCCGCCATGACCGAAGGCACCATAGAAGATCGTGTTGAGGAGAATCCCCCAGAAGATGGCTTTCTAACCCCCACTCAAATTTGCCAGTTATATAAAGCCGACATCGAAGCGTTGATTGCCGAAGACGAGCGAAAAGCAAAGGCCCAAGAAGCAACAAAGACGAATGATGAGGACAACAAAGTAGTCCAATGCATGCCAGCCAGTACACCAGAGGCGCCGGAGGAACAAGCAGAAGATGAAACCCAGGCAGACCTGGAAGTAACGGTTAGTCACTCGGCAGCGTCGCCAACGTCACTGCAATACGACTCTGACCAACAAAACGAATCGCAAGAATCCCAAGAATTCCTGCCCGAGGACTACGAAGACATTTATCCAGAATCGGCCAATCAGTCACCAGTCGTCGAAGACACGCCAACAAGAAAGACCCATAGATATCAAGGTTGGATCGTGGAGGCAGTAGAGGAAAAATGCAGACCTGGAGATCCCATGGCCGCCTATGGCGGGGTCATCACCAGTCTTTACATTAGACCCCCGGATTCAGGCATCAGCTACGACCACGAAGGCATTCCCTGTCGTAAACTGCCAAACAAACTGTCACCCAAAGTGAAGATATACGAATGTCCGCCATCAAGTCCAGAACCGTCACTGTCAACTGAATTTCCGTTGACACAATTTGATCCGCCATCAGAAGATGAATCGTCACCGACGACCAAGAAAAGAAAAGTAGAGCCGCGCCGACCCTGGGAAGATCCTCCATTACCCGAGAAGGAAGCCCCAAGTCCAACCATACCACCGGTTGTGCAGCGCACCATGGCATCACCCGCCAGTTCGCCAGAATCCATGGTGAAACCTCGGACACCGCCATCGCCGAAAGTCATCAAAGCATCGATCCCACATCGGCACGCCAAATGCCTGGCCCCCACCAAACCGCCGCCACCGACGAAGTCAACCGCAGTGCCAAAGAAGACTTCTGTTGCTGCCACGGCCAAGCCCAAATAACCACCGATCGCATCAGGCGCCAAGTCCAGCCCGCCTGATCCAGGGCCCACCAGTCGCCGGCCAGCGCCCACCAACGCGTCCAGGGGAAGAACCAGGCCGCCGCCGCAACAGCCCGCACCAAAACCACCGGACATAAGTGCGCGAGTGAAAGTGAAATCCTCGCAATACAGACGCTCATAGAGTGCTGTAAATTCGATCAGACGCTCCGTACGAGTGCTGAACGCGAAAGACGCTCGTAGAGTGCTTAGGTTTAAGGTAAATATAAGGTAGAATTAAGGTTTGTTTCACTATCGGACGCCACGGCGCCTTATGTGCCGAACCGACCGATAGGAAACCAGTTAGATTGTTAGGGAAACTTGTAAACAGAAAAAGTAGGAATTAGGGTTTTAGGATAGTGAATTAGGGAACCAGTTTCATTTCGTTTAGGGCACCTTAACCTTGAGTTAGTATAATATGGCGCTTCAAGAAAGTAATGTTCAAAAAGAGTAGTATGGCGTCCAGCTAGATAAAAAGTTAGGTGTCTTTAGTTAAGTAGTTTCAGCCAATTCTTTAGAGCAGAAGTAGGAATTTAAGGACGGCCAATTCTCTAAGACAGAAGTAAAAAAGATTAAGTTTTCTAGTACATAGTATGATATGGCGCTTAAATGACAAAATAATCAGGGCATCCAATTCTCTAGAGCAGAAGTAAATAAATTAATATGGCTAATATGGCGCTTAAGTAATAAAAAGTTTGTTTTGAAATTCTTGTAAGTCCGCAGAACATGAAGTAGAAAGGAAACTAGGATAGTAAAAGGAATTAAACTTAGCCAGGATTGTAGTAAGAAACGGGAAATTGACAGGGAAATTAAAAGTCTGGGTAGAATAATTAGTATAGGCTACAAGTTGATCAGGGGAAATTAAAAGGAGTTTTAAGATAATTGAAGGGGTTAAGGCAACCGTAGGGCCAGTGGGTTAGCTCCTAATGGGATGAGGTCCCCGAAGTTAGAGAGTGCTGGTCGTTGCGCTTAACAGGTTTTAGTTTGAGAAAATGATTTTTAATTAAAGAGGTAGGATCAACGGAGGTAGTCCTGGAAGATTACTGCCCAGTCTGGCGATTTGAGTTAGTTGAAAAGTTGAAATAGAGTGAGGCTAAGTTTATTTCTAAGTAACTAAGATCAGAAAGATGAAGTAAGACGCAGTCTACTAGAGGAAGTATAAAGAATTGGATTTTTCTAAGTTAGAGTATGTTTTGGAGATAACTTAAAGAATTGGTCGGAATAAGGTCCAGGTACAGTTAAAACAAAGGTATATTAAAGTGATAGGTTAAAATAAAGGATTTCTTTGCTAACTAAAAAATGATTTTTAGATTGTTGAAAACCTAAAATTTGTTAAGTTAGGATACCGCTGTAAACACCCTAGGTTAAGAATACAGGAATGCTTAGAGTTAGGGCTTAGGTTAGGGACTTTAGGTTAGTTTAGGTTAAGTTAGCTTTAAGGAAGAATTTGTAACTTTGAGTTTGGAAATAAAAGTTGAGGCAACCTAAAGTGCCCTCCATCCTAAGTCGCCTCTAAGTGGGGGGTGTTACGGTATCCTCAGAGGGTATAAAAACGATCGAAATTCGCGATTCTTGGTCATTCGTTCCAGAGCAGCAGAACAAGTAACATCGGCACTAGTAAGCAGCCGTAGAGGCTCCGCAGGAGTCTGAGAGACCCATGGAGGTCTGACGTCATCGTGGGGACTTAGCACCGTTCTGAGGATACCGTATTTTGTGTTATCGAGTCGACTTAGGTGGAGGAAGCTTGAAGTTGGAAGCTTGTTTAAGAAACCGTCGTTTGATTTCCTTCAGTTTATTTTTCAGGAATATTTGAAAATCGTAAACAAAAAGTTCTGCCGAAGAGTTTAGTTCTTCGGCGTCCTAGTTAGTTTACAGGTGTTGGCTGCCGATACAAGGAGTGGTATCGGCGCCAGGGGTTAGTGAAACGGGAGACCCAAGAGCACAACCAGGCCACGGGAATCTGCGTGAGGACATAGGAGGAGGGAGCGATAGGGACCAGGAAGCACAACCAGGCAAAGGTGCCCTAGGACCTCCAGGTAAAGGGGAAGAAGGTTAGAGATCCCTAGAAGCACAACCAGGCAACGGGACTCTAGACCACTTAGGGATAAACAGAGGAAGGAACGGGGACTCGACGGTAGCACCAAAAAGTGACACGGGAGACACGGTATTCCAGACGGTGGGAGTTGCTGAGGCTTGCGGAGCCTGGAACGGAGTGAACAGGAGTAGAGGAAGGCTTTGTTAGTGCCTTAGGGAAAACGCAGAAGTCGGCGGACTAAAGCATTTTCGGGAAACTGGGAAAAACTGGGATAACTGGGAACAAGTTCCATTATCTCAGTTTGCTGGAGCTTGCCAGACCTGGGAAAGGTGTTACGGGATAGGGGAGAGCGTCCCCAAGGATAATTTGAGGAATCCACACTCGGCAAGTTTCCGCATTTCCCAGAAAAGCGGAAAAAGATTTTCCCGACAGATTGGCGAATGCGCCGATTTAATTCACTACATAAAATTTAGAAAATCGGAAATAATTAAGTTTGCAGGAGGAGTAGAGGGACGGGATTAATTTTAAATCATTAAGTCAACAAGCGTGCGTCCATTGGCAGACAAGAGAAGCCCTGCAAATCGAAAGTATCAAAATGGGGCTGACAAGAACCCCGATAAAACGAGTAAGGACCCCTTTGTATGGTAATCCAGCCGGAAGTATGACAGCACCGGACCACGATACCCGAATTGGGAGTACCGTGGGTGCCGGGCCAGGATATGATACACATTCCGCTCATAATGACAGGAACCCAATGCCCCAATTGGAGCTAGCCGGGACACGGGGCAAAGGTGCAGTCCCCAAGACATCCCTGCCACCACTGCCTTTACTGTGGTGGGGATGCGTGTGCGTAAAAGATAAACATTCCCACCAATGCCACTTTGTAAACATCCAGCCAAGACAACTTCTTTCAAGGACAATAACGTTCTGTGATTTTATGCTACTTTCTAAATACATTTTTATGTACTGTGAACACCTAGTATAAAAAATTAACAAAATACATATTAACTATAAAAGACAACAATTTAATATTCACAACAACATTGGTATGGACCTTCCAGTCTTATACATCATGCCGCCATCAGAAAGCCAGGAAGAGGACAACGCCATAGAGGACATTTTTGAGGTATTCCCTTTAAAAAGGCAAGGTGCTGAACAAGATAAAATTAAAGTGTTGGGTAAAAAATTTTTTGGTCATTTTTCAAATTTTTGTTTTACGAAAAAACTTTCCTAATAAAGATTGTTTATTTTACTCTGTCAAACATTTTTAGTTATTTGTCTTAATGTCACAAAACACAAACTGTACTAAGAAAAAAAATCAGAAAATTTTTATTGTAAACCTAAATATAGCATTTGTATGTTTTTTTGTATGTTAAAATATCTTTTGTCGTATGTACGTTTTATTGTTTAATTTTAGTGTATGTACATCTTATTTTCAGTGTTTTGTAAACAAATTGTTTTTTTACCAAAAATGTTTTTGTAAACCTAAATATAGCATTTGTATGTTTTTTGTAACTATGTTAAAATATCTTTTATCGTATGTACGTTTTATTGTTTAATTTTAGTGTATGTACATCTTATTTTCAGTGTTTTGTAAAAAAATTGTTTTTACCAAAAATGTTTTTGTAAACCTAAATATAGCATTTGTATGTTTTTGTATGGTAAAGTATCTTTAATTTTATGTACGTTTTATTGTTACGTTGTATAGTTTTATTTTAGAGTTTTTGTAAAAAGTGTGGCTTTTTCCTTTAACAATAAATATTTTTGTAAACCAAAATGTACTTTTTAATGTAACATTTATTAAATAAATATATTTATTAGACTGTACAGTGTTTCAATTTGCCCCATGTTATCCAAAAAAAAAAGAATATTTATAAATAATAAAATTAACAAACAAATTTTTTGTTTAACCTTTTTTTAAGGCACAAATACATGAAAATATTTTTAAAACATATCCTTATAAAATACCACGTTTTAAAATTTTGTAAAGACCAGGTATCGCAGGTACGACCTGACACCTGTTTGGGGTCACAAACTAACAAAAATAACTTGACGTATTAACTGTTTGGTAAAATAATATGGTCGTCCACCTCACCGCGCTGCCTTTATAATACAAAGCCAAGTGTATGGGGGAAAAGCATTCAGGTCGAAGAAGGACCACGCAGGCCCATTCAAGTTCAAGGTCCAGGAGCAAAAGAATGGAAACTGCACGCAGTACTTATCAAGGCCAATTGGGCGGGGCAAGCATGCGCAGTAATTATCAAGGTCAAGCAGAACAAAGGAAAGGGCACGCATGCGCAATAATTATCAAGGTCAAGCAGAACAAAGAAAAGGTGGGCGGGGCAAGCATGCGCAGTAATTATCAATGTCAAGCAGAACAAAGGAAAGGGCACGCAGGCGCAATAATTATCAAGGTCAATTAGGAGAAGAGTGGGAGGGGCACGCATGCGCAGTAATTATCAAGGCCAATTAGGAGAAGAGTGGGAGGGGCACGCATGCGCAGTAACGCTCAAGGTCAAGCAGAACAAAGGAAAGGGCACGCATGCGCAGTAACGGTCAAGGTCAAGTGGAGGGGGGCCAGCATCCGTATATCTTCACTACTATAGGGCAACTTGCAATAATTCTCTAAATATTTCTTGTAGGGTGTTGCAGTAATAAAAAATTATATAGGCAACTGCAGCAGCTTTGCTGGCTAATATTGGTTTGCAAAATACACACCATTTTACAATTACAATAGTTGGATGAGTATAATGCATTACTGCACCCATATAAGAAAAGAACAATATTGATATTTTTTTGGTTTGTCTTTCAAAACTGTTCAAAATGTTTTGGTATTTAGGCAAGGAGAAATGGAGAAAGTAAAATGTGTGGGTTAGAACCTTTATTTTTGCTATTCAAAAGTTTTTACCACAGGCACTCATATAAAATTTCAAAACTCGCCATGCCAGAATAAAATCAATCTATTATTAAATTCTTAATTTCTCATATCAAGATGAAGTTTAGAAGAATTGGGGCACATAAAGAATTCAGCAAAGAGGGAGCGGGACATGGCTTTAGTATGGCGTTTGACGCATTGTAATGAATTAAATCCTTGCACAACAGTCAAATACGCGCGTCCCGGTGATGTCCCGCCTGGAGTATGACAGACGAGTTTTATGTGACATTGACGCGCTCATATTCCATCCCTATTGCCGTTTGCCGGAAGCTTGAGATAAAATCTTCCCCTTATGGCAAAGTACCACTGTAACTAAATCTACCTGAAGCCCCAATGTTCACCATTATACAACAATATTGTGCATCCACTATTGCTATCAAAAAAAATAAACAGAATTAACAGAAACTGTTATTAAAATATTTACAACTACATTTTGAAAGAGTCTTTAAATATGTTACTTGCTCTCTGTAATTTTTTCCTTCCGTTTTTAAACTCCAGAGGGTTTTTACAGTGACGAAAATTTTTGTGCGTCACGCTCCAGGGCTTGAAGCTCTTGAACTGCTCTAAAAATTAAGTTAGTCACTGGAACGCATCCTTGACAAGGAAAGAGAGGATACTTTAAGAAATTTTAAAATTTCGTTCTTTTTAACCTTTCTTGGCTTTATAATAATAATTTCTTTTAAATATCTAATTCTATTTTAAATAAATAATTTTAAAAAATCTATCCTTAACCATAAAAAACACGTTTGAAGCACAAAAACCAAAAGAGGGGTTGGTGCATGAGGGGCAAGGGGAAACAATAACGGAGTAGCTCAGGTGCATAACACTTTCCGTCACTGGAACGCCATAAAGTAGAACGAAATGCTCCTGAGCTACTCGGGAGCGCTCTATTTGCGTCACTGGAAAGCCACTCAGAATATGAATATATTTGAGACATTTTTAACAGTTTTTGAGGTAATTTTCTAGAAACCGGCGGCAACTCCGATTTTGACAAAATTTGGTATACGGGGGTTTTTGGGGCGCTGATCACGAATCTGAAAGAATTATTTGGCGGAAACGTTTCGTTCTTGAGATATCCATCATCAAAGTTCAAATTTGAACTAAGCTTATTTTCATAATTCTTAATTTAAAGCTAAAGTGTCACAAAATGTTTGATTTTCACCTCTTAAAACCCCGTTTTTACGTATTTTACATTATTTTTGCATTAAATTGCATAGCTATACTTTGAATCATTTCAATCCCAGTGTGCCATGAAGCTCTATGTGTATGTATGGTTGCCGCATTATCAAAGAAAAGCCACGCAATTTATTGCAAAAATAATGTAAAAACGTAGAAAAACAGGGTTTTAAAAGGTGAAAATCAAATATTGTGTGACACTTTAGCTTTAAATCAAGAATTGTCTGCAAAAAGAAGGAGGAATATAGTGAAAATAAGCTTAGTTCAAATACCAACTTTGATGATGGATATCTCGAGAACGAAACGTTTCCGCCAAATAATTCTTTCAGATTCGTGATCAGCGCCCCAAAAACCCCGTATACCAAATTTCGTCAAAATCGGAGTTGCCGCCGGTTTCTAGAAAATTACCGTTTTGACGATAGCTGTTTTGTAAGGTAAAAGACTTTCTCTGTATTTTTTAGTAAAACAGCAACAGCTAAAAAAGCGTTTTTTCATCAAAGTTTTCCATCCTACGTAAAAAAGGGTAATTTTCAAGAAACCTGCGGCAACTCCGATTTTAACGAAATTTGGTATACGGGGTTTTTGGGGTGCTGATCACGAATCTAGAAGAATTTTTTAGCAGAAATGTTTCGTTCTTGAGATATTCATCATCAGACTTGAAATTTAAACTAATTCTATTTTTACTATATTTCCCCTTCTTCTTGCAAGCAATTCTTAATTTAAAGCTAAAGTGTCACACAATATTTGATTTTTACCTTTTAAAACCCCGTTTTTCTACGTTTTTACATTATTTTTGCATTAAATTGCGTGGCTTTTCTTTGATAATGCGGCAACCATACATACACATAGGGCTTCATGGCACACTGGGATTAAAATGATTCAAAGTAGCTTTGCAATTTAACGCAAAAATAATCTAAAATACGTAAAAAACGGGGTTTTAAAAGGTAAAAATCAAATATTGTGTACCACTTTAGCTTTAAATTAAGAATTGTGTGCAAAAGAAGGGGGAATATTGTAAACATAGAATTAGTTTAAATTTCAAGTCTGATGATGAATATTTCAAGAACGAAACATTTCCGCCAAAAATTCTTTCAGATTCGTGATCAGCGCCCAAAACACCCGTATACCAAATTTCGTTAAAATCGGAGTTGCCGCAGGTTTCTAGAAAATTACCAAAAAAGGAAATTTAGGTATATTTCAAAGTGGTATATTTTACACAACACCGACTTCACGGGTGGAGTCGGTGTTGATTTTACACATAAAATAAAGTTCACAACATTCAAAACAGAAAATTCACAATAAAGATGTAATTTTTAGATTATCTGCAAATTTTGGCATCAGCTGACCAGCAATCAGCAATTATATAGCGAAAACCATTGGGAAACGACAATAGTGCTGCTGCACCAATTCGTTATGTCGGATTATTCACCCGTCTGTTGTTTTATTTTCTAAACTTCAGTTTATTTTTAGATTTATTTTTTGTGAAGTTTTTTGATACTTTTATTATGCTTGGTATAACTTTTATAGTGTTGTGCAAACTGTAAGAATTTAAAATGGCTTGGCTACGTTTCATTATTCCTTCTCGGATAAGAACAGAGCGAGTAGATTTTCCTAGTGCGAGGATTCAAATAAAGCGAATAAGTATGTTTAAAATTGTGATGGGTTTCCACCAGGAGCCTTCGATTGCTCCCTGAGCAAACTCATTTTTTTATAATTGAACTGAAAATGCTGCACCATGATGATATTTAGTGTATCCCTTTTATGTTCTAGAACCGCCTTAAACCGTTTTTGAACTGTTAAGAATGTCAAAACTGTCAAAAATACAATAGATTGCAATTAAAAGGAACACTTTTGGTGTCGTTCCGGGCGGTTCTAGACCATAAAAGGAATACACTTTGTTTGGTATAACAAATAGTTTAAACTGAATTACACTAGTTTAGAGGTTGTAAAACGCTTATTATTCTAGGAGTCGTTGGACCACTTGTACAAACAAGCATTGAGAACAAAAAACATTAATATATAGATTTAATTTATTTGTTTATAAATATACCCATAAAAACCTTTTTATTTATTTTTGAGATTTGTGACATAAGTCAGTTATACGCATTTGCCATAAGAACTAGTTTTATCTTTCTATAACTTTTTAGTCCTACCCTACAATACACTACATTACACTTTACCCGTTGTCAAACAAAGCTGCTGCGAAAGTAGATATACTTTTTAGGCGCGTTCTGTTATTACCTCGGATCGATCTGGAATGGCAAACCTTTACTTAACAACGTACCATTTTTTCAAAGAAATGTTTAGTGAAGTCATAGACGTGCCATCAAATAATGTTGACTTTGTGATTATTGGAAAAATAATGATGGCGCTTTAATCTCTCCGCGATCTTCAAGTTGTGCGGTCACGTTTCGTAGGAGGCTACATAGCGTCCCCGGGTAGGCAGCTGACGGTGTTGTACGGGCGTTTCTGTGCCCTTGGGGATCGAGAAAAGACTCACGCTAAATTGATAGCATCTTTCTTCTGGAACTAAGCGCTGTGAGTGAAGATTCCTAAAAACCTGATGCTTTTAGGTTAGCGAGGTGCACGTGTTTTCGTAACGGCCGAGGACGGTGGCGCCCTCTACTGGAAGCGTCAGCAAGTGACAGTGAAGGTTATGCACGAAACCAGTAGCAGTTTTTTGGATTGACAGCTACAATTTATGCATTGAATCGATTATTATTTTGTTTCGAACAAAAGTAAACATTTGAACCGGAATTTCTGGGAGCGAAAAGCTCGACTATCCAGATTTTCCACGTACGAAGCCCTGGAAAGCTAGTCCGGAAGGGGAAGAGCTGGTTAATCGTCTTGCAACGGGACCAACAGCAAAGAAAGCAAAGCAATGATGGCGCATTCTGGAGTACTCAGCCACTTAACCGCTCGGTATGGATGGTGGAGTTGAGGATGACCATCTTTTATGGCGGACTAGTTGAAAAAGTGGCCATCGGAATGTAACAAGTTGGAATAGCGCCACAGTAGCCAGTGGAGGGATTTTGGTATTTCTTTCCTTTTTTATTTTGTATCTATCTGTCCTTTTTTATTTTGTATCTCGCTCTAATAATTCATGCTCATTGGTTAAAAAATCTCCTCTGGCTACTGTGGCGCCACCTTAAGTTGCTCCTTTCGACGGACACTTTTTAAAACATTCAGATGGTTATCCTCCCTATTATATTTTTGGCTTTTGTCCCCCTTAGACTCATATTCTTGGTACGGTCCTGCCCTTTTTACATTTTTTTAGTGCAAAATGAATTTTTGTAATCAGTGACGTGCCCAAAATATTATGTCGCCTACCATTATTAGTTAGCCATCACTAACGTAGCGTATATCTATCTGTAATGTATCTGTTTAAAAGAAAATAAAAATAAGCTAATTTGTTTTGTTTTGTTTAGTGCTTGTTCTATAATGATTCTGAACTGCCGAGGTGCCATGTGTTTTTCGGGCTTTGATTCTGAATGCACTTCACAAAAGAGCGGTACTCAGTTGACAGATGAAGTACATTTGCCCAATTTGACAGTAGAAAATGGAACGTGAAGACTTAACCCTTAACAAATTTTATTAAAGATGTTAATTTTATCGTGTTTAATGTTATTATAATGAAATTAAATTACTTTTAACAATAGTGTATTTGCATTTGCAGTGTGATGGATATCCCTGACACGGTAAGTTATAATGAAATAGTTAATATTTTGGTCTAACAACACACATTGCCGAATGATGTTCTAGTTCTAATATTTTATTTTTAGTATATATTTATTTCTTATATAATTATTTTTATTACAAAGGTGTTTACCTGATTCTCTGAATTAAACACAACTACCACATTTTACAAGTTTTATTAAAATATCAAAATGTATTCAAAACCAACACTAAGTGGGTGCCATTGGCTTTTGTATTCATTTTTAAATAGATCATAAACACCACACACAAATTTATAAATAGGCGTAGATTTTTTTACCTACTTATTGAAAGTATAAAATAATACATAGACTAAGGGTACATTGTAAAACTGGAATCCGATTGGAAGGATCACATTGAACGTAATACTGTGCCCTTCGTCTTAGAATTTATCGGATGGAGATAATCCGGTTCTAAATTCTTTTAAATTTGACAAAGAAAAGTATATACAATGACAAAGAAAGCAAACAAATAAAAATAAACTTGTAACCTTACTTTTGTCATATTTTTTAATTAATTTTATTTAATTTCAGAAAATAAGACAAAATAATAACACAAACCAATAAAGAAACACCATTACAATATTTTAGCAAATATTTAAAGTTATTTTATTTCCCACTATTTTGTTTTTACACCTATCAGCTGTTTTACTTGGCTGTCAATTTTCAAACCTTTTCCAAAACCGTGAATATCCTACATATATAACCTCCGATCAGACTGAACTCAATTCAAATTGCTTGAAAAACAGAATTGACTTATGGTGTTAAATCCAATCCCTTACTCAATCTGAAATGTGTATATCACAATTTTTTCTTGGAATAAGTTTTATCCAATTGGTTTAATCGGATTCAGTATAACAATGTACCCTTGGTCATAGTTTTATTAACAATTTATTTAAGATATATGTGCTTCAAAAACACAGATTTTTTTTTAAGTAAATCATCTGTGAAATCTACAGAGGCCTGTAATAAAATTTCTTCTGTTAACATCTAAAAAATATATTTTTTAACAAATAATATTTAAATGTATATAATTAAAGGGAGTATTGTAATAATACGATAAGCCACAAACACAAAATATGGAGTTATTAAATTTTTTAAGTTATAAAAAAAGACTGTTAACATAACTATTATTAAAAATAAACCTGAATAACTGATATTTTAATTGATAATATCGTTTTTATTTTTTATTTTTTTTTATGTTAATGAATTCTATGTTTGTGATAATGTTTTATAGTATACTGTCTTAAAATCAAATTTTTAGTCTTAGTAATAATAATAATAATTCAAATTCAATGTGATTAATGAAAATAATAATTGTCTTTATTTCTGAGTTTTTATGGTTAATCGTACTCAAACTTTTAAATTATTATAATTAATTATAAATCAGTAACATAAAAGATCATAATGTAATACAGTATTAAATAAAAGAAACCAAAATAAAAAAGGAGTCCCTACCAATGAAAGTAACTAATTATTTATTTTATTTTAATTTATTTATTTATTCTTATTATTATCTACAGAATTTACATATCAATAAATACAATAATTAAAGTTAATGATCTAATTTACAAAGAAAAAATTACTAATCATAGGACATATACTTTGGTAAATACTGAGATAATTCTATTGATAAATTGCAACACAACACTTAGATGACTGAACACCCATATGTGCAAATGTTGATATCTGTCTACAAAATGCAAACAATATCCACAACACCCTACCCCCCTACAAAGACAAAACACAAAATCCCAATTGGTACGTAACTATATTTATCAATATTGAAACCTTACGTTGGGAAAAGCTGCTTAAATCTATCATTTTTTCTCAAAAATATTGGTTTTACATTTTTGCTTAAATATTTTAATCTTTGAATTTTTAAAAATTGTGGCAACATCGCCACGCGTTAGAAGATCACAGTGATTTTACTCTGTTAAAAATTGTCGTAAATAACTAAAATAAAGTTCTAAACTAAATCAAAATTTGCTTCAACAGGCAACTTAAAGGCCTTGTACAGTTAAATCAACATAAAACGGCAGGAAAACCGGTAATTCTTAGATTTAATACCAAACAAAACAATAACAAAGGGTTTCCCGCCAAAACCTATCAAACTGTCAAACTGAAAATTAGGTTAAGCATTCTCATGGCACAATGAATACAAAAGGTAGGATCAACAGCGATTCCAAATTGGTTCGCTTCGCGCATGACGTAGCAATGTGACTATTTTCCGCGCGATATTTTAATTTAAGCGCTAAGAAAGCCTGGTAATGTTTGTGAATTATGGTCATTCTTAAATATAAGGGCGAGTTTAGTAAAATAAGTTTTTAGAATAATACTAAATAACATAAATGTAAAGATAAAAAAATATATTTGATAATTACAAAGCTCACCCAATTGACTTTGATGTGAATGCAATGTCAATACTATTACTTGAGATATTCAATTCAAAAAGAAGTAGCAAATATAAATAATTTCAACCTGTAAATATGTGGTGTAAGTTTTCCCATTTAAAAATGCTTTATGATACTTATAACTAACATAAATGTAAAGATTTTATAAGTATCAATTGAAAACTTTGGGGCAAAAACCGGACAAGTCTAAAGAAATTCACAAAGATTGGTGCAAAAATCGTACAATCCGAAGCACATTAACGTCTATATAAGAATTTTACACATAGCCGACAACATATTATTTAGTAAAAAGCGGACAATTTCAGATTTGTTTGTTGCTACAAAAATGAGATTTGGACTTGTCCCGTTTTGCCCAAAGTCTTCAATTAAGCTTTATACTATTCATAAAAGTTGTATAAAATTATTCAAATTTATGTTTATAACTAAAAACTAATCCATACCTTGCTTGAGAAGAAGTAAGTTTATTTGCTTCCTTTTGTTTGGCTCTATCCGAACATTTTCCTTGACTGTTGGAAAGTGTTTTTGCCTTGGGCAAATTAAGGGTGGAGTACTGCCTCAGATTTCAGTCTTAGACCCTATATTGACTCATAACCTAAAAGTTCTTGCTGCAGATTTCTCTCAAAATCTTTAGTTTCAAAATGCTTAGAACAAATTCTCGCAGTAGCACAGTTGATTAAATCATCCTTTCTGCAACAAGCTAGGACCCACAGTTTTTGTGTCACACTATCCTTGGGGAAACTATGAAACCTTATAGATTTATCAAAGTTTTTATTTTGATTGTTAGAATTGCAACCAAACACAGCACACCGCATTTTAAAAAATGTCTAATTATAACTAAAACTAAATGTAATAATTGTTTATAAATGAGTCACTTAAGCACAAAAGGCAACAAAAATTATTAAATAAACAATGTCTGGACACACACATAAACGTAAACTCGTAAACTTTAAAAGTTTTACTAACAAATGATTCTTCAAAGAACTTAAAAACAAATTATATTATATTTTAACTGGTTTTACAATCATAAAAATGCCGAAAAACAAAGTAAATCGCCAAACAAACTGTTAAAAACAGGAATACGAATACAAACGTATGGCAGAAAGTTTCAACTTTGTCACATTACTACGTCAGATCACGTGATAAATGTCTGCGCAAGATCCTACCTTTTGTATTCATTGTGCCATGAAGCATCCTGGCTAGAGAACACAACAGTGTTGCCAAACTGTAAAGGTATTATAGTTATCTCGGATAATCACAAATTAGTTGAGAAAAATGATCGGCGAAAGCGACGAGGAAGATGAGAATATTAACTGGATGATCCAGGAGCATGTGGCTCCGAGGAACATAAAGCTTGGTCATACAAATGCCCAAATCGCCCTACCAAACCAGTCGAGGGCGTACCTAACATCAAAATGCGCTGTTTGAACAAAAGAAGCGACGAAATTCCAAAATCAATAACCCAAAACACAAAAATACACTCGGCTGTTACAATTCACGACCTAATAATAGAAACTTACAAATCAAAAATTAATAAACCCAAATATAATAACAGGGAAGATCTTTTAAAAAAACTAAGAGCAAGATTTATAGATGCTTACAAAATAGACACGACTGTAGTTTTTTCTAATAATCGCATGTACATTTTGATGTTTGACATGGAGGCGCCTACACTACCTTCTCCCACAGAACCGGTCCAAGGATCACAAAGAGTCGAAGTTCAAATCAATGGATAAGTACATTAACATACTTTACAACAACATAAATAGCTACAACAACAAAAAGCACTTGCTTTACAATTTGGTCGAAAGAGAAGGTATTAATTGCATACTGTTAGTCGAGACTAAAACCAAACCTGATACAAACACGACATATAAAAATTGGAATCAAATACGATTGCAAGGGAATATAATAACAAACACAAGAGGTGGAAGTTTAATACAAGTTCATCCTAGCCTAAGAATGAGGAAAGCCAATGCTCCAAGAATTAATAATACACTAAATGAATGCCTCCACTTCTCTATACCATTTCATGATGAATTCCTTCATATCTTCCTGGTGTATATTCATCCTAACTCAAAAATAGAAGAAACCGTGTTTGTAAAAGCATCTCTCTACAAATACTGCGTAATAATAGGTGACTTCAATGTAAACAAAGAAAAACAGACACAAATAGACAAATTTTTGAAAAACAGCAATTTTACCAAACTAGAAACGGCTCCTACTTTTTTAATGCAGAACAACCCTGATTCAACTCCAGACCGAGTGTTTATTAGCAAAACAATTGAAAATTGTTTAGAAACTCCCCAACTTTGTCCAGACATAGGGTCAGATCACTTGGCAATTAAGTTAAAAATTAACAGACAAGTAACTCCAACAATTCCAGATAAAAGATACAATTTTAACAAGTGCAATGTGGAGAAGGTCAACCAGGATATCAAATCCTTCATAGTAACCAACAATGCCGAACAAGTAACCATTAACCAAATTACAAAATTTAACTCGGAACTCCAAAAATCAATTCAGAATAACTCTCCTTTAGTCGGGCATCAGTATTACTCATATCCTCTTCCACCCTTACACATTCTTAAGTTAATAAAGCAATAATTAAAATAAAAACTAAAAAACACACTTTTTTATATGCAACCGAACTAAAAATTAGAAAAATAATTTTCTATTAAAAAAATATTGTCACTCATAGTAGAAGCGTGGGGTGCATTTTACTATTTTCCATAACTTTTCCATCACCTAGATATTGGCAAATAATAATTATAACATTTAATATATTAAGCACCCACGCTTTTACTATGAAGGTACAATATTTTTTAATGAAAAATTATTTTCTAATTTTAGTTCGGCTTGCATATAAAAGCGTGTTTTTTTTAGTTTTTTTAAACTATTAATTATTTTTCATTTTTTGGTTCGTTATATCAATTAATTTTTTAAAAATAAATGCTCTCAGTTGATTCAGGGAGCAACTTTTCGCCATTTTGCCCAAGATCAAAAGCATTCCTAGTTCTCAGCTTTACTTCCCCCGTCAATACCTTGCACAAAATTCTAGGTAAAATCGATTCAGATCGAACTCTTGAACATGGCCGGTGGTTGTACCACTGGGACGTACAGGCGACAGATGACACTTGGTGGAAAATAGCCAGCCCCTTTTTTTATTAGTTCTGTGCCACTCTGTATATCAAATTTGGTCAAAATGGGGTTAGCTTAACTTTCAGAAACAACTGCCCAATTTGCATAAATAAGACAAATATTTTTTAAAATATTACCTTTTTAAACTAAAGAAATTTACAAATAAATGTTTTTTCTAATGTGTGGGTTTACTTTGGTTTACATAAGAGTGATATTTTAATGTAGTTTGCTAATCTCCATTTCAGTCTTTGTCTAATCTAACATTCGGTACAAGTAGGTACTAACACTCAATAAGGCCTTCTTTTAGAAATTATAAATGGAGAGATGGTATAAAGGTTTATTGTGGTTACTCGTTGTAGCGGTTTTGAGAACTACGCTTTGAATGGATTCTAGCTGCCGGACCACTGTTAATTATTTATTTGCTTCTTTTGTATTTCAATTAAAGTGCTTATGCTGTGTTTTAATAGCCTAGTTAACTGATTTTTTCAGCTTTAATTTCACATTAAAGGAGTTTACAGTTGTATTATGACTTTCGATTGACTGCTGAATTTTGTCAGATGTCAGTTAGTAATACAGATTTCTGTTTTATGACCGCCTGTTTTAAAAACAGGAAGTGAAGGTTTTACTCTTCCGGTCAAGAAAAAAAAACAGATGAAGAGGTTATACACGCTCCCGGAACAGACACAGTTGCCGGCCGAGACGAGATGGGTTCAATTTGCCTGAGAATTGAGCCCCTGTCCCCACACCCGTCGGCTTAAATGTTGTCAAGTTCGATTATTCTTCAGTTGTCTAATCCCAAAGGCGCATCCACGCCAGAACGTACGATTTTTCACTTTTCCGGTTTTCCTGGAAAGTGCTGGAACTTAACGGGATACTGTTTTTAAATTATTGCATCTTCATCGGTCGAATACATGTGCAGTTCAAAAGAAATCAAATGCTGGAAGTTGGTTAAAATTAGGCTCAAAGATTCCGTTACATAGATAGA